>JAUUTY010000636.1:0-137143 GCA_030979885.1 Lolium multiflorum | reverse complement strand
ATATTGTTCGGTCTTGGATGGGATCCGTGATATCACGAGAGGTCCGGAATGGTCCGGAGAATAAGATCTATATAATGGAAACTCTAAAACCAAAGAAGGATCAAGCCAAGGCTCCTGTTGTGATCCTAGAGCTTCTAGAGGTTCTTCTAGAGGGCCACCCTGGTGGCCCACCACCCCGGGAGGGTCCACATGGGGCTGAGGGAATGTTGCGGGGGCCTCATGCACCAGGCCCAAGAAGCCCAGCCGGCTAGCCCCTTGAAGATAAGATCGAATCCCGAAGGGATAAGACCGAATCCCTAAAATTTAGGGGGGAGATTTCTTCCCCCCCTCCCCATGCGCCGGCCCTAGGAGGAGGTGGGCCAAGGGGGGCAACCCTGACCACACCCCTCTATAAATAGAGGAGAGGGGTGGCCGGCCACTTGCCCCTCCCCAACCCTAGCCGCCACACCTCTCGTCCCTCCTCCTTCTTCCTGCTCCGACTTAGGCGAAGCCCTGCAGGAATTCGCCACCACCACCACCACCACACCGTTGTTCTGCTGGGATTCCGAGGGGATCTACTACCTTCGTTGTCTGCTGGAACGGGGAGAGGAAGGTCTTCATCGACTCCGTACGTGTCACCAAGTGCAGAAGTGCTGCCGGATCGCAGCAAAGAAGGATCGTCTTCATCAACCACAAGATCAGATCTCATTAAGTCTTTGGATCTTTGAGGGTTGGTTCTCATCTATCTCATTGCACATATCTCATAGATTAGATCTTGGTTTTCCCATAGATTGGATCTTGGATTTATTCGTCTTTGCGGTAGAATTTTTTTCCTATGCAACTACCCTACACATGGAACCTTGAGTGTGGTCACCTAACCCGCACAAAGCTTGGGGCAAACTCCACAAATTAATTAGAGGTTCCCAAGAAAATGCCACAAAGGCCTCAAACTTGAGGAAACTCTACAACTTAATTGGAGGCCCCAAGTAATCCACAAAGATACAAACTTGACGCATCTCCACAACATGATTGGAGGCCATAAGAGCACCACAAAGCCACAAAGAAGTCTAGCGTTCCAAGAACCCAAGAGGAACAACCTTCTCACTTTCACATCCACGAGTCGCCGTGGATAACTCAAATCGATGCACCAAATGCAATGGCAAGACACCACAAAGATGCTCAAATCCTTCTCTCTCAAATTTCATCAAAGCTGCAAAATCTATTGGGGGAATAAGAGAGGAAGAACAAATAGGAGGAAGAACACCAAATTTCTCTCCAAAAACTAGATTTAGAAATTCCTTCACAAAGAGGGGAATTTGATTGGTGGGATTATAGATCTAAATATCCTATCTCTTTTCCTCAGATATGAGCAAGAATCATGGAGGGATTAAAGGAAGAGGGAGCAAGATACTCAAGGTCAATGATATAGGAGAGAGAAGAAGAGTAGCAACGGCCCATGGGGGAAAAGAGGTTTTTTTTATAGATCTCCCCCACGAAATATAACCGTTTCAGCCATTTTAGACCGGGGACTCCGTTCTCGAGGGCCGGATACTCCAGACCCCCATATTGGGAGCAAGGAACACTTCGAAAACAAAAAATCTGGGTGCAGAGGGGAGTCTCCGGCCCTGAGAAAGGCAGAAAAAGTTGAAACTGAAACGGCTATAACTTGAGCATCCGGACTCAGATTTGATGATCTTAGGCTAGTTTCGAAGGTAGCAATAAGATCTACAAGATCATGTAGAGAACCATCATATTCCATCAAAGGAGGATAAAACTAAATGGAGAAAGGTTAACCTATATAAAAGAGACAACCCGGTAAAATCTATAATATAGATAACGCAATAAGTTAAGTTAGGAAACTCCGATTTAGGTGAACCCAATATTGTTGGAAAGAGGATGAAAAGATCTACCCTCAAAGAATGAAAATATTGAAATGTCTTTATACGAAGAACCGGGAAAAACTGTAATATCGAAAACGCAACAACTATTTCACGTGAAATCCATTTTCGATGAACTAGAGATTTTCATGAGAATAATCAGGAGCTCTAAAATACCATATGGGTAAGATAGAAAACAGTTAAGAAAGTTGATGCAAGGATGCAAAGGTTTGAGCTCTTTGGATGATACGATTAAGTTACTTATACGAGAGCCCTCTTTATGGTACGACCAACTATCCTATAAAACGGTCTCCCAATTACACCACGAGAGCACTAGGATCGCAAACCGTATGATCTTAATTTTTAGAATCGTAAAATTTAAACTTTAAATGATCTTCGTGGATGGGCCGGCCAGTTTGCGTGGGACTGCTGTCCTGGAGATAGATCCTAATATTATACGCGCTGGCCCAAACAGTCACTTTTGTTCATTCAAGTGGGGACGCTGGAGATGCCTCTAGTACAGACCGATTCCGCCTTGGAAAATGATGCAATGCCCCCGGGGGATCGGCCTCCTCCATCCCCCGCTTTCCTGGCTTGACGCATGTCCCGGTGGAAAAAAGAGGCATAGATATGGGTCCCACCATTTATTCCTCACCTTCTTCTTATCCTCGCGCACGGGATCCTCAGGCAAACTGCAGGATACCATGGCCGTCGGCCGCCGCTTACCTGCGCTTTGACGCGGCCTTCCACCGGCTAAGCTTGCCTCCGATGGGTCCACCACGACGCTGCCCCCTCCCCTATCTCCGACCTCACCAGCACCACTCCTCCCTCGCAGCACTCCGGGAGGCCATGACCGAGATGGATCTGACGATGCCGCCGCTCCAGGTCCCATGCGCCTCCACTCCAGGTCTCTTGCACCGCCGTCGTATCTACCTCTCGTCGACCTCCCCGTCCACGGTCGTTCCCCGGCCTCCGAAGCTTCGTCCCCGAACTGATCGTAGCAGCTGGAGGAGGAGGCCTCGTCTGTAGCAGCGGCGGCTGGTGGCAGCGTGAGGGGCGGCAGCGAGGACGAGGCGATAAAGTGTTTCACGCCAGAGCTGCAAACGCCGGCTGCAAACGCTGCTACCGATGGAGGGCGTTTTTGCTACCGGTAGAGGCATGCTTTGCTACCTTAGGTCTCGAGGTTTGCTACTCACGGTTTCAGGTATTGTTGTCTCTGGTGGACGGAGTTGCTGCAACATTGGGCAGCGCTGCTATGTTTCGGTTTCCGATGATATTGGGTTTTGCTACATTAGCATTTTTCTGCTACAATAGCATAATTTTTTTGCTACGAGGTCTCCGGCGAGGTCTCCGGCGAGCTCAGTCTTTTTATTTGATTTCATGACTGGACTGTTTTTTGCTACAATGTAGCAAAAGCGGGTTATTTTTTGCTGCCGGGAGATATTTTTTTACTACATTCAATAAAAGAATATCCGACCGTCTAAAAAGGACGATCCGACGGCTGCCGACTCGGGGGCTGGAAAATCAGATCCCGGGGCGCCCAGCAATTTCCTTTCGCCTTTCAGTATAGAACTCTTAATAGAACCAAATACGGATTATGTCTGAAAAAGACTCAAATACGGAGTACAAGAATCATGGGGAGACCCCACTTCCGTCTCGGCCGGGTCACGTTGCGTTATATTCCCACGCACGTCCGCTCGACGGACCCGAACACCAAAGCCGAGGCCGCCTGCAAAGTGCAAACCTAGTAGCCCTCCGCAATGTCGGCCGCAGCAGTATCGCACGCCGCTCCCGCAGCTCTCCCGTCGGCGCCCCCGCCATCCTACCCCGCCACCTCTGGCCCTTCCTACGCCGCCGAAGACGACCTCTACGGTCTCCTCCAATCGCTCCAGCGTCGCATGGAGTTCGTCGCGATCCAGGAGGAGTACGTGAAGGACGAGCAGAAGCACCTGATGCGCGACCTGCTGCACGCGAAGGAAGAGATGAAGCTGGTCCAGGCCGCGCCCCTCGTGACCGGCCAGTTCATGGAGATGGTGGACGGCAGCAACGGCATCGTGGGGTCGACCACCGGCAGGAGCTACTACGTGCCGATCCTCAGCACCATCGACCGCGAGCTGCTGAAGCCGTCGGCGTCGGTCGCCCTGCACCGCCACTCCAAAGCGCTCGTCGGCGTGCTGCCTCCCGAGGCGGACTCCAGCGTCTCGCTGCTCGGGCCATCGGAGAAGCCCAGCGTCCTGTACTCGGACATCGGAGGATGTGATATCCAGAAGCAAGAAATCCGCGAGGCCGTCGAGCTGCCTCTGACACATCACGAGCTGTACAAGCAGATCGGCATTGATCCTCCCAGAGGGGTGCTGCTCTATGGTCCTCCAGGCACCGGCAAGACGATGCTTGCGAAGGCCGTGGCATGTCACACCAGCGCTGCTTTCATCAGGGTGGCTGGTTCAGAGTTTGTGCAGAAGTACTTGGGGGAGGGCCCGAGGATGGTTCGGGATGTGTTCCGCTTGGCTAGAGAGAATGCCCCTGCTATAATATTCATCGACGAGGTTGATGCCATAGCCACTGCTCGATTCGATGCTCAGACCGGTGCTGACCGAGAGGTTCAGCGTATTCTAATGGAGCTACTCAATCAGATGGACGGGTTTGACCAGACGGTGAATGTCAAGGTTATCATGGCCACCAACCGGGCAGACACTCTAGACCCTGCCCTGTTGCGTCCAGGAAGATTGGACAGGAAAATTGAGTTCCCTCTGCCAGACCGTAGGCAGAAGAGGCTTGTTTTCCAAGTCTGTACTGCTAGGATGAACTTGAGTGACGAGGTCGATTTGGAGGATTATGTCTCCAGGCCGGATAAAATCAGTGCTGCTGATATCTCCGCTATTTGCCAAGAAGCTGGCATGCATGCTGTCCGCAAAAATCGGTATGTTATCCTCCCCAAGGACATCGAGAAGGGCTACCAAACCAACGTGAAGAAGCCTGAGACAGACTTTGACTTCTACAAATGAGTTAACGAGGTGCTAAACGGGATGCCCTACTAGTGACATGATCAACACTAGACATCGAAAGTTAATGTTCACTTGTACCCTGAGGCTCATGACCCTTACCTATTTCATCAGATTCAGTTATTTGTATTTCAGATGTGTTTCTACTTCGATAAATAGAAGAGTTTGCATGTTCAATCTCAAACCCAATCTCAACAGTGTTGTTATAACTTATAAGCTATCATGGCTTGTTTGCACTATTTATTGTACTAGTACTTTTGAAGTATTGTCGCTTGATAAAAACATCATGAACAAAAGTAGACTTGTCGCAAAGGAAAAACAGGTCAGACAAAAGTGGAGTGGGTGTCGTAACAGAGACCCCAAAATCTGCAAGTAACCACCGTAACCAGGTCACCTCAGCAATCAACAAAGCCATAGCCCGCAGCTCAGCCTCAACACTCGAACGAGAAACCGCTACCTGTTTCTTCGTCTTCCAAGCAACAAGCTAACCACCAAGAAACACACAGTAAGCAGAAAGTGAACGACGATCCGTAGGATCACTCGCCCACGTAGCATCCGAGTAGCACCGGAGCTGGGAGAGAGGCTGAAACGAGGAAAGAAAAGGCTGGCTTATGATCATGCCACACAGATAACGGAACACGGAGGAGATAAAATTGTAGTGAATGTAGAGCTGAGACAAACTAATCTAATATGAATATGATAAGAGATATTTCAGGACGAGTGATGCTAAGATAAACAAGATTCCCAACAAGATGGCGATAACGGGTGTGAAGAGGATCATCATCAGTAGGACGAAGTTTAACATTAAGCTCCATAGGAGTCTCGACAAGTTAACTCATCCCGAAGAGCACGAGCAAGAAGATCCTAAATATACTTTTCCCGAGAGATAGAAAAGCCATCAGAAGTGGAGGAGACCTCAATCCCAAGAAAGTAGCGGAGAGAGGACCAAGATCAGTCATAAGAAACTGATCACGAAGACGAGCCTTGACAAAGGTAATATACTCAGGATCATCACCAGTAATGATCATATCATCAACATAGAGAAGGAGGAAGAGTGCGTCCACGAGGAGAAGTGTGAACAAATAGCGCTGGATCATGAAAGCTAGGAGAGAAACCAGCAGCAGTCACCACAGAGGCAAAGCGCTCAAACCAGGCACGAGGGGGCCTGTTTCGAGTTACAAAGATGACGCCAAGACGACAAACCATCCCATCGGGAATAGAATACCCAGAGGAGGTCGATGTAAACCTCTCACTCAACTCGCCACAAGAAAAGCGTTCCGAACATCAAGCTGACACAGACTACGAATAATCCGACAAGAAGAAGAGTACGACAGGGCTGGCATGAGCGACAGGGGCAAAAGTCTCATCATAGTCACGCCGTGCTCCTGTTGAAAGCCACGAGCCACAAGACGCGCTTTATAGCGCTCAAGAGATCCACCAGAGTCTTAATTTTATAGACCCACTTACACTTGATAGGACGAACACACCAGGAGGGGGAGAAACGAGATCCCAGGTGCCGGTGCGCTCAAGCAATCTCCTCAGCCATGGCAAGCTTCCATTCAGGATGACGCTGCATCCCGATAAGAAGTCGGCTTAGAGGCAACAGAGAGACCATACTCAGGAGAGTAACGAGCTGGAGCACGACGCCGACGAACAGGGCCGTGAAGAGAGAAGCTCATCGGCGGAAGACAAGTCATCAGAATAAGAGGAAGAAGGAACAACAGAGAAGGGTCCGAAGCCGGAGAACAAGGAGAACTTAGGGGAACTAGATTTGAGAGAGGATGGCGCGAGGTTTACAAGTGACCAGAACTATGAGGTTTGAGGAGAAGGGACAAAGGAGGGTGCACTGTGGTAGAGGGAAAAGATATATCATCCACCGGTAAGTACCCGAGGTGGGGCAGGATAGAAGGGACGCATCTCATCAAACATGACATCACGAGAGATGCGTATCCGATGACCAACGGGTCCCAACAGCTATAGCCCTTATGCTCATCACTCGTATCCGAGAAAACACACTCACAGACCGAGCGGTCAGTTTGGTGCGTTCGCGAGTGAGAGGACATAGCAAACACAACCAACAAACTAAGAGCTTCCAGTAGTCTCTGGAGAACTACCAGAGAGACGCTCGAGACAAATGCCACCTTGAAGGGCAGCATAGGGCTGAATGTTAATGAGGTAAGTCGAGCAGAGCGACAAATCACCCTCGGTAAAATGGCGGAAGAGAGGAAGCAATCATCATAACACGAATAGTCTCAAGAATATGACGATACAAAGCTTACGCCGTACACCATTTTGAGCATGCGCATGACACTTAGAATCGAGCGAGGGTGCTCGCTCAACAAGGATACTCACATAGGCCGAGATACTACCGCAGACCAGTACGAAACATACGAATAGGCGTGGAATACTGTGTACGAACCATGGTGGCAAAGCGCTGATAAATAGAGAGCACCTCATTGCGAGAGCGCATAATGAAAAACACCCAAGTGTACCGTGAAAAATCATCAATGAATAAAATATATTATCATTGCCCCCTTTTGAAGCAAAGGGAGCCAGACCAAACATCCCAATGAACTAAATCAAAAGGTCGCTGAGATATATACACACTAGTAGGATAGGGAAGCCGAATCTGTTTGCCTACCTACAACCTTGACAACTTAAAGACACATCTTCTCTCCGAGACACTTTAAGACCAGCTACTTAATAATGATTTACAAACGGAGCCAAAGGTGACCTGTATTTACGATGCCACCGCTGAAAGAGCCAGTGACGAAGCAGCAACTCAAGAGGAGAACCGTAGATGGGCGAAGTCAACGGATGGAACACGGCTGTACCAATCCCATAGGCCCGGAGACCAAGGTCAAGTAGGGCTGGGCCCAACCAAGGCTCTGGTGTACTATGGTTCCAATTATTGAAAGAATCGCCACAAGAATGGACGCGTATAACTGCATCGTGAGAAGCTGACAGCAGAAAGATTCATCTTAAGACTAGGAACATGAGAAATGTCAGGAACAGAGAAAGAGGGAGTAGAGAGGGTGCCCTGGAAACATGAAGAGAGGTACCATCAGCCGTGATAACACGGACAGGAAAAATAAGAGAGCGAAGAGCAAAGAAAGAATAGAAGACGAGAAGTCATACAGTGTTAGGCCCTTAATCCGTGAGCACTACAGATGACGTGATCGATCGCGGCAGAAGATGGTGGTCGCACGTGCTAAGAGCTAGGGCAAGGTAATCCGCAGACTCGGCCCAGGAAGAGCTCATTGCAACAGCATTCGTGAAGACCATTGATAATGTCCTTCGGCCAAGGCTGCAACCGCAGATCTCAAGAACTAACCGCTTACGCAGGTATGGTATCACGATGAATCGGATCCCTCGTCTGAGCAAATTAGGGACATCGTGTACAAAGCTTAAGGTAGTAGGAGCAATGAGGACGAGGGCGGAGACGCATCTGGCTGGCCGAGGCCGACTCTGAAGTGAAAGGAGGAGTAGAGAGTATCATTATTATTCTTTCATCATCAAAATAGGAGGTAAATTATCATCAAAGTAAATTTTCCCAATGCTTGGGGGACTAAAATATCATGCTCACCAAAACCAGCTTTCCCAAGCTAGAATTTTCCACAGCATTAGCAACAATAGTGTTCAAAGTATTCATATTAATATGTTCCATGGGTTTTAATTTTCGCATCAAAACCATCCATGTCTTAAATCAGGAAATAGAATAAGAAGCTCATTGCTATTTCATTATGCCTAACTAGTGTAAACAAGAACCAAAAAGATTTGCATAGTCTAAAGGAAATAGCTTCTAGTACTTAAACGGCGCCGGAAATAGCTTAGTAGCCGAGATCCGGAGTGTGAGTACCTTTTACCTTCCTCCCCGGCAACGGCGCTAAAAGTGCTTGATGTTCACGGGTGCTTCATTCTTGTAGACAGTGTTAGCCTCCAAGTGCAGAGATTTGTAGAATAAAGTAGCAAGTTTCTTAAGTGATTACCCAAGGTTTATCGAACTCCAGGAGGAAGAGGTCAAAGATATCCCTCTCATGCAACCCTACAACCACAAAGCAAGAAGTCTCTTGTGTCCTCAACACACCCACAGGGTGCACTAGTTCTACTAAGGAGATAGTGAAATAAGGTGCAGTATGAATGAATATGAGCAGAGTACGGCGCCAGAAAAATAGCTTGTCATGCATAAATGATGGTAATATTACAAAAGTAACACGCAAAGAGTAATCACAGAGTAACGCAAAGAACAGTAAAAACAAGCAGCGAGAAAGGTGACGTAGGAACAAGGCCTAGGGAACAGACTTTCACTAGTGGACACCTCAACTTTGATCACATAACATAATAGATAAAATGCATACTCTACACTCTCTTGCTGGATGATGAACACATTGCGTAGGATTACACGAACCTCAATGCCGGAGTTAACAAGCTCCACAATTCAATGTTCATATTTAAATAACCTTAGAGTGCATGAAAGATCGACACGACTAAACCAAGTACTAACATAGCACGCACACTGTCACCTTCACACTATGTAGGAGGAATAGATCACATCAATACCATCATAGCAATAATTAACTTCATAATCTACAAGAGACCATAATCATAGCCTACGCCAAGTACTCACAGTGCACACACTGTCACCATTACACCGTGTAGGAGGAATAAAACTACTTCAATAACATCACTAGAGTTGCACATAGATAAATTGTGATACAAACACATTGCAATCATAAAGAGATATAAATAAGCACTTAACTATGCCATTCATTGAATAAGTATTCTCAGAAATATAGCCCAAGAGACCCACACGGTGCACACACTCATCATCTCCTTTACACACGTGGGACAAGGAGTTCCTGGAGATCACATAAGTAAAACCCACTTGGACTACATAATGACATCTAGATTACAACATCATCATATGAATCTCAATCATGTAAGGCAGCTTCATGAGATTATTGTATTGAAGTACAGGAGAGAGATGAACCACATACCTCGGCACAGCCCCGAGCCTCGATGGAGAACTACTCCTTCTCATGGGAGATCAGGTGATGAAGAGATGGCGGGTGTCGATGAGGAGCCTTCTGGGGCACTTCCTGTTCCTTGGAAGGCGTGTCGGAACAGAGACTCATGTCCCCTGGATCCTGGCTTCACGATGGCGGCGGCTCCTGGAACTTTTCTCGCACTGGCTTATTCCAGATTTGCTTTAGTCCTGACTGTGTGAGATAGGCGAAGAGGCGGCGAAGGTCGAAGGGGCGATGACACTATAAGGCGGCGCGGCCAGGGCCTGGGCCGCGCCGGCCCAATATCCTGGCCCACAGGCTCTCCTCCCCGTGGCTCTCGTGTTCTCGATGCTTCCGGGCAAAATAGGAACCTGGCGTTGATTTCCATTCCAATCTTGTGAATATTTCTCACATTAGGATTTCTGAAACCTTTAGTAGAAACAGGAAATCGCACTTCGGTATCTTGTTAATAGGTTAGTTCCTAAAATGCGTAAATACGATATATAATGTATAAAACATGTAGATATCATCAATAATGTAGCATGGAACATAAGAAATTCATCTTCGATACGCTGGAGACGATCAAGATCTCCAGCTTAGTTTCTGAGCTCATCTTGAGTTACAGTAAAACGATAACAAAGATAATTTCAAGTGACATGCCATCATAACCTTGATCATACTATTTGTAAACATAAGGCATGAATGCAGCGATCAAAAACAATGGTAATGACATGAGTAAACAAGGAATCATAAAGCACAAAGACTTTTCATGGATAGTACTTCAAGACAAGTATCAATAAGTCTGCATAAGAGTTAGCTCGTAAAGCAATAATTCAAAGTAGAGGTATTGAATAACATAAAGGAAGATTAAGTTTCAGCTATTGCTTTCAACTTATAACATGTATATCTCATGGATATTATCAATGTAAAGTAATATAACAAGTGCAATATGCAAGTATGTAGGAATCAATGCACAGTTCACACAAGTGTTCTCTTCTTGAGGTGGAGAGAAATAGGTAAACTGACTCAACATAAAAGTAAAAGAAAGGCCCTTCGCATAGGGAAGCATTGATTGCTATATTTGTGCTAGAGCTTTGATTTTGAAAACATCAAGGGAGATAAAAGAAAAGTTTTGAGAGGTGTTTGTTGTTGTCACCGAATGGTAGTGGGCACTCTCAACCCCTTGCCGCATAAACCTTCAAAGAGCTGCTCCCATTTTATTTTTATTTTGGGTGGCACTCCTTCCAACCTTTCTTTCACAACCATGGCTAACTGCATCCTCGGGTGCCTGCCAACAATCTCATACCATGAAGGAGTGCCTTTTTATTTTAGTTTTATTTGGATGACACTCCTCCCCACCTTTGCTTTCTCAAGCCATGGCTAACCTGGTCTTTCCTCGGGCGCCTTCCAACAATCACATACCATGGAGGAGTGTCTATTTTTGTTAATTAATTTGGACTGGGAATCCCATTGCCAGCTCTTTTTGCAAAATTATTGATAAGCGGATGAAGCCACTAGTCCATTAGTGAAAGTTGCTCAACAAGATTGAAAGATAAACACCACATACTTCCTCATGAGCTATAAAACATTGACACAAATCAAGAAGTGATAAATTTTGAATTCTCTAAACCTGGGATATTACACAATTTACTTTGGAATGGCGGAGAAATACCATGTAGTAGGTAGGTATGGTGGACACAAATGGGTATAGTGGTTGGCTCAAGGATTTTGGATGCATGAGAAGTATCTCCTCTATACAAGGCTTAGGCTAGCAAGGTTTATTTGAAACAAACACAAGGATGAATCGGTACACAGCAAAACTCATATAAAATACATATTGTAAACATTATAAGACTCTACATCGTTTTCCTGTTGTTCAAACTCAATACTAGAAATTATCTAGACCTTTAGAGAGACCAATTATGCAAACCAAATTTTAGCATGCTCTATGTATTTCTTCACTAATAGTTGCAAATATATGATGCAAGAGCTTAAACATGAGCACAACAATTGCAAGTATCACATTATCCAAGACATTTTACCAATTACTACATGTAGCATTTTCCAATTCCAACCATATACAACAATTTAACGAAGAGGAAACTTCGCCATGAATATTATGAGCTAAGAACACATGTGTTCATACGAACCAATGAGCGTGTCTCTCCCACACAAGGATGAACTTAATTCAGAGAACTAAGATAACAAAACAAAATAAAAGCACACATATACGCTCCAAGTAAAATACATAAGATGTGATCGAATCAAAATATAGTTTCAAGAGAAGGAACCTCATACTTTGTCGATGAAGAAGGGGATGCCCTTGGGCATCCCTAAGTTTAGATGCTTGAGTCTTCTGAAATATGCAGGGAACCACCGGGGTATCCCTAAGCTTAGAGCTTTCACTCCTCTTGATCATAGTATATCATACTCCTCTCTTGACCCTTGAAAACTTCCTTCACACCAAAACTTCAAGCAAACTCACTACATTAGAGGGTTAATCAAAAATTCACATGTTCAGAGGACACAATCATTCTTAAGCACTTCTGGACATTGCACAAAACTTCTGAAAGTTAATGAACAAAGAAACTCATTCAACTTAACAAAAGTGGCAACGAGACAAAAGGCAGAATCTGTCAAAACAGAACAGTCCGTAGCATTTAATTTAAAATGGCACTGCATTTGCTCAAACGGAAAACTAAAACTAATGAAATATGTATATATCCGAGGACTGCGCTCGTAAATTGGCAGATGCTTTAATTTTCTACAGAGATTTGTGCCCAGATTCGTGACAGACAGCAATGCTGCTTCTGCGCAGCGATCCCAAACATAACATCAACTTACAGAGAATTGACGGCACATAAATGATATGAGAGGTTGCTACGTAGTAAACAACTTCCAAGATTCAACAAAACAAAAATTGTCGTAGTAAAATAAATTAGCAAGGGTCTCCCTAAGAAGTCTTTTTTCTCTTTTTATAGCCATTAAGATGGGTCGGTAATTTAATGATGCACCCGTAAGAAATAAGAGTTGAAGCCAAAAGAGCATCAAGAGGCAAATCTAAAACATATTTAAGTCTAACATGCTTCCTATGCATAGGAATCTGTACACAAATATTCATGGAGAGCAAGTAACAAGCATAGGAAGATAAACAAGTGTAGCTCAAAATTTCAGCACATAGAGGTGTTTTAGTAACATGAAAATTTTTACAACCATATTTTCTCTCTCTCATAATAACTTTCAAAGGGAAATATGAGCAAACTCAACAACATAACTATCACATAAAGCATTCTTATCATGAGTCTCATGCATAAAATTATTACTCTCCACATAGGTATATCAATTTTATTAGTTGTAGTAGGAGCAAATTCAACAAAGTAGCTATCATTATTATTCTCATCATCAAATATAGGAGGCAAAGTATCATCAAAGTAAATTTTCTCCTCAATGCTTGGGGACTAAAAATATCATGCTCATCAAAACCAGCTTCCCCAAGCTTAGAATTTTCCATAACATTAGCAACAATAGTGTTCAAAGCATTCATATTAATATGTTCCATGGGTTTTTTAATTTTCGTATCAACCATCCATGTCTTAAATATGAAATAGAATAAGAAGCTCATTGTTACTTTCTCATTATGCCTAACTAGGTGTAAATGGGCAGAACCAAATGTCGCAATTGCTGAGTCTAAAGGAAATAGCTTTGAGTACTTTCAAAACGGCGCCGGAAATAGCTTAGCAGCCGAGATCCGAGGAGGTGAGTACCTTTTACCTTTCCTCACGGCAACGGCGCCGGTAGCGCTTGATGTTCACGGGGTGCTTCTATTCTTAGAGACAAGAATGGCCTCCAAGAGCAAGAGGTTTGTAGAATGTTAGCAAGTTTCCTCAAGTGGATTACCCAAGGTTTAGTCAACTTGAGGAAGAGGGCTGCAAGATATCCTCCTCATGCAACCCCGCAAACCATGCCAAGAAGTCTCTTGTGTCCCCAACACACCTAACAGGTGCACCAGTTCGGCGAAGAGAAGTGAAATACAAGTGATATGAATGAATATGAGCAGTAGTACGGCGCCAGAAAATAGCTTGCTACCGTGGGAAGCTAATATTGCGGGAAGTAAACATGCAGTAATTTATATAACGCAAAGAAACAAAAGAAACAAGCAGCGGTAGGTATGTATTTTCAGGAACAAGCATCAGGGAATAGACTCACTAGTGGACACTCTCAACTTTGATCACATAACAGAATAGATAAATGCATACTCTACACTCTCTTGTTGATGGTAGTAAATTGTGTAAGATTACACGAACCTCAATGCCGAGTTAACAAGCTCCACAACAATGTTCATATTTAAATAACCTAGAGTGCATGAAAAGATCCACACGACTAAACCAAGTACTAACATAGGGATGCACACTGTCACCTTCACATCATGTAGGAGGAATAGATCACATCAATACCATCATAGCAATAATTAACTTTCATAATCTACAAGAGATCATAATCATAGCTTACGCTAAGTACCCACACGATGCACACACTGTCACCATTACACCGTGCAGGAGGAATAAACTACTTTAACAACATCACTAGAGTAGCACATAGATAAATTGTGATACAAAACACATTGCAATCATAAAGAGATATAAGCACTTCACTATGCTATTCATAACAGTGAATAAGTATTCTGTAAAATATAGCCTAAGAGACCCACACGGTAACACACCTGGCTACCTTTACACACGCGTGGGACAAGGAGTTCTCATGGAGATCATAAGTAAAACCTACTTGACCAACATAATGACATCTAGATTACAAGCATCATCATATGAATCTCAATCATGGCGTGGCTCATGAGATTATTGTATTGAAGCACATAGAGAGATGAACTGCTATAGCTACCCACGGTACAGCCCTTAGCTTCGATGGAGAACTACTCCCCTCCTCATGGGAGACAGTAGCGATGAAGATGGCAGTGGTGTCGATGAGGAGCCTTCCGGGCACCTCCCCTGCCCCGCTGCGTGCCGGAACAGACCATGTCCCCCAGGATCTGGTCATGACATGGCGGCGTTCGGAACTTTCTCGCACCGTGGCTTATTCCGTATCGTGTTTTAGGTCTGAGGGACCTTATAGGCGAAGAGGCTGCTGTACGTCGAAGGGGCGACGACATCATAAGGCGGCGCGGTTAGGCCTCGGGCCGCGCCGTTCATTATCCGAACGTCCACAGGCCCTCCTCTCGGTGGCTCTCGGGTGTTCGGATGCTTCCCGGCAATAGGGAACTCGGGGCGTTGATTTCGTCCAATCTCCGAGAATATTTCTCATACGGATTTCTCAAACCAAAATAGCAGTAGTCAGAACTGCACTTCTGCATCTTGTTATTAGGTTAGTTCCTGAAAATGCGTAAATACGATATATAATGTGTATAAAACATGTAGATATCATCAATAATGTAGCATGGAACATATATAATTATCGATACGTTGGAGACGTACGTATCAGCATCCCGACGGCACAAGAGGACCACGAGCAGCAAGTAAAGAGGGAACTCAAGAAGACCAGCACCTACACAGACGCAGTCCTCAGCACGAAGCTCAGCCAGTACCTCCGAGAGCGGAACACGACCACGAGCAAGCAACTGGGCACGACGAGGCTCAAAAATTCCTTGCGGAGCCGCGACAAGAACCCAAATACGCGCTGAAACTCCAGATCCGCGCACAGTCAGACAACAGGGACAGGTGGCACACATAGCTGTACGAAGAGAATCACCGGATAGCAGCACTCTGAGTATTGAACTCATCAATAGTGGAAGCACCCTGCTGAAGAGCATGCTCCCGGCGAACCACATACAGGTAAAGAGCATCCCCGTGACGGGGTTGATAGCGCCGATTTAAGAAAAGCCCACTCGAGCAGCAACAAAGGAAGGCCCAAGGAACTCATACATAACGAGTGCGCAACACCTGAAGTGAGAACAGCAAAGAGCATTTAGCATCCTTATCTATCCACCGAGTGTAGTCAGCCAGATCCAGCCGGTAAGTCGCAACGGCAGTAGAGTGGTCCTGGACCTTCCGGTCATAATCAGCCAGAGCAGTATCATCAGCACTCGTGGCTGCATCCTTATCCGCCTGAGTAGCATCAGGGGCAAGGGCAACAGGGGTCGGTGCAGTAGGCGCCGTAGGAGCAACGGGGCGCGCCGGACAGGAGACCTCGCCATAAAGCACACCCCAAAGACGAAGACCGCGCATGTGGAGGCGCATGAAGGCAGCAAAATCAGGATAATTCGCGCCATCAAAGATCACCGGGCATCGAGGGATCGCAACATAGCCCGAGGAAGACATAGCTCTTTTTTCGCTTTTTTCAGATCAAGGAAAACAGATCGACTAACAGCCCGACGGGAAACAACCCGAGCGGGGACGAGAGCAGTGGCCGGCGCGGGAGAGAGGACGGCCGGCGGAGGAGAGGCGGTCGGCGGGAGAGGCGACGACCGGCGGGAGAGGTGGGGGCCGGCGGAGGAGAGGCGCCGGCGGGGTCGAGGCGGCGGCCGGATGCGGCGGCAGATGTACGGACCCAGAGGACCAAATTTCGCTCTGATGAGCCAAACACCACAATATATAGTACATGTACAGGTGAAAATATGCAGAAAGCCCCTAACATATAGGGAAACTACAATATACAAATATATACATCTAACAGAACCTACCTAGCTAACTATGGGATGAAATTTCAATGTTCAATATCATCGAAGAGGTAAGAAATTTATTCTTAGTCAGTTCTGAAATAGACATTGCCAAAGACAAATGCTTACCACATGGAATATGTGGTTAAGCAATCTCATATCGGAGTATGTTGAAGGAAGAGAAGAAGAAGGAGAATAAAGACAAATGCTTAACCGGCTTGAAAAGACGATAGGTAGTCAGCGGCAAACCTAACATCTGGATTTCTTTATCGGACTTTGAGCTCTCATTGGAAGACTGAGACATACATATATATATATATATATATAATTGAAGCACATATGTGTAACAAATAAAATAGAGATAAGAGATTTGTGAGTAGCACATCCGTAAATACTCTTGCCCCTAAAGCCAGAGGTGACAAGAGCCTAATGGTTCAACCAATGTTCTTACAGACGCAAGTAACAACAGTTATTAACTAAATAAATACTTACCAAAGCCTTAAGCTAGATGATTGTGCCATGATCCCGAATTAATAACTAAACATGTACTGTTACTTTCCCCTTTCTGTCTCTAAGGTTTCACGGTAGCACGCCGTTATCCACTCATCCCACCTATTCCATTGATCGATTCGAATGATATGGGTACCTGCAGATCATCAAGACGAGGCAAAGATACAAGGATACAAGATTGCAAAACTCATATTCAATCCTTACACATAATATAAGATTAGATGCACATAATCGGCTGCGAGGATTTGCCCCAACCCGCAGCCATGAGGACTACTCACACATAATACCAAGATCAAATACGTACAAAGATAGAAATCATTGTGCAAAATACTTAGATTGATATCACAATATTCTTACAATGGTCACCAATTCTCAAGGAGATATCTATTACAATGGTGATTCCTATGGCTATGGAGGAGATGGTAGATGGGTTGGATGAACTATGGTGATGGATCTCCTTCAGTGTGGTGCAGATGGATCTGGTGGATGGCGGCCCTGTTTGGCGATGAATGGCTCTCTTTTTAGCGACGCGTACTTCACATAATTTATATGGTTTGACCCTGGGAAGGTTGCGGCACACAGTACGGGTGCATGGTACGGGCGGGGCTTGCCCGTACCGATGCCCGTTGAACTCCATGGAACCGCCTCTTCAAGCCTAGTCAACTTTGTTGTACTCGTGACATGATTTTCTTCAGTAATTGCAGGTTCATTTGTTATTATGACGTGATTTTCTGCACACCATTCAAAGATAGAAGAGATTGCACATCTTTGCATTAATTAGTCATTAATTAGTAGTAAATTGAGAGGTAAACTTAGTCAATTTCTTGACTTAGCTAAGGGTTTAAGCGGTGGAAAAGGTGGCATATTTCACAACCAACTTCCCCAAGCTTAAACTTCATCGTCCTCGAGCAAGAAGCAAAGAAACATAAGGAACTTGGCGTTTAAACCAAAACAACGAGAAAGCAAAGTCACTTACAGGTGGTAGCCTTATGATTCCAGAACTTCTTCCATTTTAAAGCTTAGCATAGTTAGAGAAGTGCCAAGAATATAATACAAGCATTGGTAACTCGAGACAATCACAATAAGGATTATAAGTATGAATAGCTAGTTGTGGAAACAATTACACTAGCTTAAGTAGTTAACTCTCAGTTTGCCAAGGAACACCGGAAGTTTATTATCATCAAATTAAGTATGAGATTTTCATGTCAAAAGAGGTATAAGCAATGAAATATCTTAATTACGCCCACATCAATCAATCAAGGCCATCAAAATACTTACTATCCATTCATTGCATATGAAGAATATAATCATCTAATAGTAGCGAGTTCATGTCAAGACTTAAGAAGTGATATCTTTCGGATTCCTGTGATAGTTTCCAAGTAAAATTCATGAATGACGTTTTAGGATTGTGACAATCATGGGGCCAGTGGTTCTAGTATCCCAAGAGTGTGTTGACATGCATAAAGCAATATTATACATTAATGCATATGTTGACACGCGTAAAGCAATGTCTCATATTTATATACAACCTTACATCTTGGCATGTGTCTCAGCTACCACTAGACTTCAATTCCATCAAACAACTCCTATCAAGAGTGGTATCAAGTATATCACAACATATATGGAGTTAAGTGTAACGACTCGGAAAACCCCCAATATTAGATTTTATCCGTTGCTTGTTTTTCCGTGTCGTTCCAAGTTCATCATGGCATATGCATCATATCATTCATGTTTTATCTAATAAAATAAAATTATTTTATAAACCCTAAACTATTTTGTTTTACCTTCTCATATGGTTTAATAAAACCTCGCCTTCTCTTTCTTTTAAACAAACCCTAAAACCAAACTACAAACAAATAAAAATAATATTTTTAAACTATTTTGTTCCATCTCTCTCTCCTCTCTGTTTGACTTCAAATGGAGTTTAACTTTGAAACTTTGTTTAAACCAGTTTTCAAATCAGTTAAAGAAAAAGGGACTTTAAAAGAAAATAAAACGTGAACCCTAACCAGGCCTTTTCTCTCGGCTTGGCCCTTTTTCCCTTTCTCAACCGGAGCAGCCCATCCCCTTCAGCCCAGCGCCTGGCCTTCTTCCTCTCTGGCCTGATCCAGCCTAGTCACCTTGCCCTCCTGGCCCGCGTACCCCTTCAGCGCGAGGAGACCGAGTCTCCCTTGTCGTCTTCCTCGTCAGCGAGCACGCACACAGCGTGATCCTCCCCTTCCACCACCGTGTCCACACCGCACTCACCTCCCCCTCCTTTATCTTCTGCGCCAAACCCTAGCGCTCCCCCTCTCCCCTCTCACGCCGCCGCCACTCTTTTCCCCTTTCCTGTGCACGTTTTCTGAAGACCACCGAGCCAACCACCGCACAGCTCCGCCGTGGCGCCGCCGCTCGGGTCGCTCCCTCGCCGAGCTGAGGCTACCGCCAGGTCCACCGCGTCCTCCTCTACGTTCTCGCCAAGGGAACCGAGCCGGTATCTAGTAAATCGAGCACCGTTTGCCGTTCCCCTCTCCTTCTCCGGCGGCGATTTTCGACGTTTCCGGCGAGCTCGCTTCTCCTCCGGCCTCCTTGAGCCCACCTACGCCTTCCTGGTGAGACGGCGCATCCCCTAGACCCCTCCTTCTTCCCCCTCCCTTCCTGTTTCCTTCTGCCGATGGTGACCGAGGTGGTTTTCCGCAGATCCTCCCCGCCGGCGAGCTTCCGGGCCTCCCCGACGACGCCACCACCTCCTCCTGGACCGCGCCGACGAGGCGCACCAGGTGCACGTACCCGCTCTTCCCGGGGATCCATGCATCCGCCGCGCCGCGCTCGTCTGCCCGCGGTGACCACCGTCTCCGGGAACGCGAGCGGCATCCCTTTTTCGTCAAACACCTTCTGGGCGCGCGGACAAGGTTGCCACGTCGTCCGCGAGCGTGGCTGCCACATCATCATCCGGGCCCCGCTCGTCAGCGTCTACGGCTAAGCACCCCCTCGGTGAGAAAGTTCCCCAGATCCAGATCCAAATCCTGTTTGCACAGAGCCCCTGCATGTTTTCTTTCGTCAACCCACAGTCCTTCCCTATGGCTGTTTACAGCATAACCCCCTGCAGCTTCTCAAATAAACCCGGGGTCCTTCCCCCTTTCGAAAATTGTTTTCGGGTCCTTCCCCAATTAAAATAAAATCTGTTTATCTACTTTTAATAATAAAAACTGTTTTGTTAATAACTTTTAATCTGTAACTAAATAAAAAGTACAGTATATAACTTTGACTGAAAATATGCTGAACATGAATATGCCATCCATTCATCTGCTTGCATCCCCATCATGTCGCACGCATGATAGATATGCATGTTCATCTTCACATATATGAGTATTCTTGACATCCAACTAGGATTTCCCGTCTGGCTTAATAATAATAGCGCATCGTTGCCACGTTGTCATGCTAATCAACATTTAAAATTGCCGATAGAAATGCAACTCAAACCTAATTTGATTGTCCGGTGTTCCGACTCCGATTATGGGCGCTGCACCGCCATCATGTTTGCCATGCCATGCATATCATATCATGACCGCTGATTCTTATATCCGTAGTAGTAAGACTTGCATGTGTTGTGTGTTCCAAAGATTTGCTTCTTCTCGTATAGATCGCGAAGTGGTGTTGCAGATACGATTAGCTCCTCTCGTAGCTTTTCACAAAGTAGCCTATCCTCTCACCTATTTTATATTCTTGCTCCGCCTCATCGCTTGTCCTTATGTTGGGCGCTTTCTCATTCAGGGTCACGTGTCCTATTCCACTTGTTTACCATAATAATCCTATATATATCATTCTTTACCTATAGCCGTTGATTCATGTTTGAGCCTTGCGAGTCGGAGGCGTGTTTAGCCTTGTTTATCCTTATCCGTTATCGGGATATGCTGGGCTGTTGGGAGGTTATCACATGCTACATCGCTGTTGGAGATACTCATGCTTTTAATTTATTTTATTGTTAATAACTAAAATTGTAAGCAGAGGCATCCGTGAGCCCCTTTGCGAAAGCATTAGAACTTTGCTTCGCCTAATGTCCCCTAGGACCCTAGTTCTTGTTATCGGTCCTAGATTGAGCGCTCTACCCGTACGTGGGGACGATTATCGGGACCCCCTCACCCATTACCTTTTCTCCAGTCAGTTGAAAAGGGGGCCATAACCTTGGTTTTATTTGCCTATGCCATGTATGTGCCATGCTTTACTTAATGTTGCCTTCGGGTGTTTATCATGTTTGCTCATGGGAGAGATTTTCTGTACTGTACCTTGTGGGACGTTTAGCGAAGCGTGTGGTTCGTACGCCTAGCCGCCGTGGAACCCCCGAGTCCGTCTCGGATAATGTCGTGACTTCTCGCTACGGGTAGCTTAGTCGGGTGGCCCCCCTAGACTTTGTTGAACTGGGAACCGTCTTGTTGTGAGACATCCACTCGTCGTAAGTGGGTTTACATGTATGGTTACATTTGGGCAACTCCTGCAGGTGTACATCTTATCGATAAGCCGGTCTGCGGTTATGGACGACTTGGAATTGTATAGCGGATCATAGAACAACTTACACCTTATACTTGTCGTTAATAATCTGATAATAACTTGCATAGTATAGCATTACTACAATCGATACCTAATAAAACTTGTCCACCGTTGAGTGCCTTTTACATTACTTCTTTGCTTTGTTGAAGGGGAGAGGGATCATCAAGTTATGTTTGTAGTATTTATCTCACATTTGTGCGCTTCCCTTATTCTCTCTCGAGACGGATGTTGTAGCGTGGTCTCTATTGGTTATAGTTTTGCTGCCGCTAAACCTACCAGCATAGCCCCTGATATATTCCCGCCTCAAGCAGCAGCAGCTACTTCTAGTCTCGCTTTAAGTACGTGCCGAGTTCGTCTTGGTACTTACTCTCGCCTTTCTCTCTCTTTTGTCTTCTCCCCCTTTTGTCGGAAATCGACCGATTGACGTGTACAAGATGACGACGTTAGCAAGGTTACCCTTTCGGCTTGGCCTGGGCAGGGTTATGGACGCCATTGGTTATCTTCAGGACTCTTAGTCCAATTTGTATCTTGTCCGTACTCGGACGTGTTTGATCTTCTGTATGATTCGGATCTTTGTATTGTATATTTGTATCTTGACTCGTTGGAGTCGTTGTTGTAATATATGTTTCTGTGGGCTCTATTAATCCTGCCAATGTTACCGCCGTGTTAATTCCTCCGCATCACGTGTGACTCGCCGCGTTACGCGTGGTCGGAGGGCGTTCGAATCGGGAGTATCGCGTGATTTCCATGGATCGCTAGAATCCTCATGGTACAGGTTCCGGGGGTTAAATATCTTCAAAGTTAAACCCTTAAGACAGTTGGTCATCATACAAGTCATAATTTTAGACTTCTTCTTGTTGTACTTGTTTGGAAATAGTATTTTCAAGGCAAGACTCGGTTAACTAAATGAACTAGAGTAAGAACTTTCACAATTAACTAAACATACAAATAAAAGCTCTACTCTAATTGCTTCAAATCACTCCCACTGGTACCATATCTTAACAAGTCTACTAACTAGCATAAACAATTCAAACTTCCAAAGTGGGATACATAAGACATACCTCTTGTAGGTGGCTTAATATTTCTCTTCCTTATGATATGTTCCTTCAAAACTCTTGGTAGATCTCTCTCATTAATAATATCAAGAAAATAGGCAATAGGAATTGAGCTCTTTCAAGAACAATGATAAAAGGAAAAATCTTTTTGTATTTTTGTGAATTGGGATAGAGAAGAGAAAAAAGAAAAAGATTGGAGACAAAGTAAGGAGCTAAAATGAAACAAATAAAAAGGAAAATGAACTAAAACAAAAAAAACAAAAAAAAGCAAAGTGTTGGAACAAACCAACACGAGTGTTTCAAAGCTCTCTCGTAGAGCTGGAGTACAAATTTATTAAACACAAATAAAAAATCTTGAGGAACACATCCCCAAGCTTAGTCTTTTGCAAGCCCTCTTGGTAAGCTCGTTGTGGTGGAGGATAATTCCCAAAGTTCCATTGGTTGCTCCAATGAGCGAACTGGGAATTGAGTTCGGTGGCGTTGTCTCGAAGGTTGATGAAGAGGTTGCTCAGGTTTTCAATGCTTCCTTCAAGCGCGTACATGTCCTGGTAGGTGGTGAAGTCATGGAGTGCCTGCTGCTCCCTGGTCCTTGAGGTTCTTGTTCAACCTCCTGTTCTTCTTCGGGTTCATCTTGTTGTTGGGGTAGATTTGCATCCTACACATCATAATGCTAACGCCTATCCTCGAGAGAGAATAAAACATTAGGCAGAGGGGCAGCGATCAAGTGATCAGCTCCCAGTATATTGAAGTAATATCTACCTTCTATCTTTCTAATCGTACCTCATGCATTCAGAGTAGTAAAGCCAAGACGGCGAGGGCCTTCCAATGCTCGTAAGTTACTTACATTGATATTAAGCCTTCTTGCCAAGATGGTGATTACTCCACCTCCGCATATGGGGCCCCGAGATTCAAGTGCTTGGTGGTGCAGGTAGAAAATGAGAATGGCACCCAAGTTTGGGCGGGTTTTGCTTTCTAGGAAAACAGCATTTGCGAGGATCCTCATGTCCTCTTTATTAAGTCTTGTGAAATCACCTCATGCCTGCAAGGTGTTAGCAATAACATAGTACAAATAGCGAATAACAGGGTACTCCATAGAATTTCCGTGAGGAAGTGTGCTAGATACTATCATCCTTCCAAAATACACACTGATAACCCACAAGTATAGGGGATCGCAACAGTCTTCGAGGGAAGTAAAACCCAAATTTATTGATTCGACACAAGGGGAGACAAAGAATACTTATAAGCCTTAACAATAATCGAAAGCAATAATCTGAAATGCACTCCAGTGCCACTCATAATGTGGGTGGGATGTGGTGCTGCAGAATATGAGAGCAATAGTAACAAAAGAATACAAAGAGTAGTAGCAAAGAACAACATCTTATTTTGTTGGTGCTCTATTAAAATAGTTGATACTACTTCAATGGTATATAGGACCGAGTGAGTATTTGATGATGAAAGATGGACCGTTGTTCCCAGCTATCTACACTAGTGGTAACCTCCAACAATAATGCTGGATGAACAAATTACGGCTGCGGCAATTGATAGGATAGAAATAGCATTAAGACAGCACATCAAGTCTATTAAATCATGTAGGCATGTTTTCCATATATAGTCATACGTGCTTCAATGAGAAACTTGCATAACATCTTTGTCCTACCAGCCGGTGAGAAATTTTTCGGCCTCATGGGAATCTACTGTAATTAAGGTACCTTTATTAGAGCACCGGAGCAAAGCATTAACACTTGGTGAAACACATGTGATCTCATATCTAAGTCATCCCTCCAGTTATCCTGAAATGTCGCTACTCCGCCTCGGTTCCTGACATAGATATGCAAACAACTTGTAGATAGTATCTAAGCAATAATTATAGAGTTCAAATCTAAGATCATGCCACCTGTGCACTAGTGACAAGCATTAAAGACAACAAGATTGGCAACAATAACTTTACAAACTTTATAGATAGACTCATCATAATGTAATTCATCGGATCCCAACAAAACACAACACCGATTACATCGGATGGACTCAATACTGTAAGGCAGCTCATGAGATCATTGTATTGAAGTACAGGGAGAGAGATTACCAACTAGCCACCGCTAGAACCCGTAGTCCATGGGGAACTACTCACGGAGCATGATGGAGGCGGTATGCCGATGGAGGCTGGCCTCCGGGGTCGATCCCCTGCCCTGCAGGTGCCGAACAGAACTGACCCCTTAAAACTAGGTTTCACATGGCGGCGGCGCTCCGGGGAGTCTTTCTGGAGTATTATCTGTTGATGTAGGGTTTTTGCGTCGCGAGGAATATATAGGCGAAAGGCAGTTAGGGAGAAGTTCTGAGGGCCGATTCTACATATGCGCGCCTCTATGGTCCTGGAGGCCGTACCTCTCGGCTTGCCCTTCTAGCTCCATGTGTCCCTCGGAAAAATAGGAGGCTTTGTTTCAGCTTAATCTTAGAATATTGCCCTAACAGCTTTTCTGGAACCAAACACAGCAGAACAGGAACGTGCACTTCGGCATCTTGTTAATAGGTTAGTCCTAAAATGCATAAAAACATTATAAAGTGTGAACAAAACATGTAGGTATTGTTATAAAACTAGCATGGAACATCAGAAATTATAGATACGTTGGAGACGTATCACACACTAGGGGTTCAAAGTGAAGCATGCATAGCGGTTGGCGGTGGTGTTGTTCTCAAAGACAAAGTGGTTGCACCACTCATCTAAAGTTAAATCATAGTCACTGTCCATCAAAAGGAAGTATCTCCGGTCGACTCCGGGTGGATTCTCCTCAGAGTTGTGGTAACGTCCCACAGTGTGATGCAGGGTGCTGCTGAGGAACTCGAGTGTCAAGCGGCGATAGGTGGCAACCTCCTGTAAAGAAAAGTCAAGCAAACCAACCTTGTTGCAAAGAGTATTGAAATCATCCCGTGGTCCTAGTTGGTTAGGAATATGGGGACATGCCCATTTTGTCGACTTGATCCCGCGGTCCTTGAGACGGTTGAAACGGTTCAGATGACGGCGGTCTTTGAACTCGATACCGAGCGAAGTGGGTGAGTCTTCAACCAGTAGTGCAGTCTGTGCAGCCACAGCGCGCGAGTGGCTCCCTGTGTTCATCTAGAAAGATTAATTAGTGGTTTAGTACCTTAAGCACAACTTAATTTTTGTAACAAAAATAAAAATCTGATCTGATAGAAATAGACATATGATCATCCTCTACACTTCTTATAAAAGAATCTCCTCTAAAATTTGCAATCTAGCATGCTCATTAAGGTGATGAAGTTCATAATATAACCTAGGTCTAGATTGATAATGACAAAAGCTAGGGCATGCATTCGAGAATAAAAAGTTGGGGATCAGAGGAGAAACGTACCATACATCGATGGAGTGTGAGGAATCGAATAAAAAACAAACGGAATTGGAGATCCAATGGAGTGGGTTTTGAGTTTGGAGGAGGAAGAGAGAGAGGATATGAAACTTTTGAGTTAGATACCTCTTCCTGCCTGATTATGTTGCCCGACGCATGGTACGGGCGCACGGTACAGGCGCATCCCGCCCGTTCTAGGTGCAGCTGCCTTAGGTCTAAGGCGGTTGACGTGGTACGGCCGGATGGTACGGTTGTATCCCCACGTACCAATGGTCGCTAAAACCTCTGTTTCCTTACTGAAATTTGGAGTTTCGTCGTCGAAGAGGTACGGGCGCACGGTACGGTCTAGTCCCCCCGTACCGATGGTCGCGAAACTTCCAGTAATTTTGCCAAAAATTGGAGTTTCATCGTCGAAGTGGTACGAGCGCATGGTACGGTCTGGTGTTCCCGTACCGATGGTCGCGAAACTTCCAGACGTTTTTGGTGAAACCTCCAACTTTTGTTTCTCGAGGCTGCGGATGCGGTACGGGCGGTTCTGGCTGTATCGATGGCCGCTAAAGTTTCTCAAACCTGCGAACATCAAAAATTTATGTGCAACTTTCACGTGCTCTTGTGCATCAACATTACCTCGAATATAACTAAGGAAAAACAGCGGTATATAATATCAAGAATGTGCAACCGTTAGTACATGAACTCCAAAGGCATTGTTGCTTATTTTCTTCTCCTCTTCTCCAAAGGATCACATGAACACTGTTTACTAAAAACAAAGACAAACAGATAAAACGAAGCATTAAAGTAAACAAGAACTAGAAGAAAACTTATTGAACATGGGTTGCCTCCCATGAAGCGCTTCTGTTAAGGTCAATTAGCTTGATCGAGATGGTGATCACTTAAGTGTTGGAAGCGGAAGACCCACTCCAAAGTAATTAGCTTTCAAAGTAATGATCCCATCATCATCATGTTTGGCCTTTTTCTTTCTAGGAAAGTGTACAATAAATGGTTCTTTGGATGGTTCTAAGGAATGCAAATTTATTAGAGCGTTCATAGTTCTAAGGAATGGCCTTCCTAGTATTATAGGAGCTATAGGATCGTCAGGCATGTACACAGAAATAAGATCAATGAGAGCAGGACATCCTTTAATCTCTACTACAATATTATTTTTTTATGCCTACAACTTGTCTATATGTTGAATCGGCTAAGTGAAGTCTTAGCTCAGTAGTTCTGAATGGCTCCATTCCTAACTTATCAAATAAGATCTTTGGAGTTGTGGAGATGATTGCACCAAGATCACAAAGTGCATCCACCTTGTTTTTTCCAAAATGAATTTTAATAGTAGGCTCAAATATATCATCAACCTTAGCTAGAAGTTTTTCAGCTAGCTTCTTATATTGTTTTAATAAATCTCGGAATTTGCATGCTACTTCATGAATAAATTGCCGATACCTTTCACCATTACCTTCATCGACTCCGGGATGTCTTACCGTGACCATATTTATGAGATCTTCTACGGAGTACTCTAGTGTTGGAGCATTGCTATAGTCCAGTTCTTCAAGTGCTTCTCCTTTTCTTTCAATCCTCATCATCTTGAGGTCTTCAATGGGGTTTGGTTCTGGCTTACCTACAAATTGCAAGTATAAAAGTTTGGCTTTCAGCTATCTTCCCCAATTGAGTCTCGACGGTCTTCGTCCTTTCCTGTAGAACTTGAACATTATTCTTAAGAGAATAGTCACTTAGAGAATTCTGCAATATAGAATGTATGACTAGTAAGCTTTGTAAGGTACTATTTTGTTCATCTTGAGCATGCATAACTTAAAAGTACTTTCAATCAAGTATTACCATTGCCTTCTCCATTACTGCTATGGTTATTATTTGGAACTCTCGCATTGTTATTATATTGTCTAGGAAAATTAGAGCCATAGTTTTGACTCTTCCATGCAGGATTATAAGGATTTATCGCTATGAAGTCTACTTCCTCGACATTAGAGTTGGTGGTGGCATTAACTTGGGTAGTTTCCTTAACCTTAAGAATATGTATAAGCTCATCTACCTTTGAAGTAAGTTCTTCATTGTTACCTTTGGTGATCATTCACCTTTCTTGGGGAGGATCTATCTACATGCCATTGGGCATGGTTTCTCTGCATATCACTAGAAGCCTCCTTGCCAGTTCAACTGGCTTGCTCATGAATGTTCCTCCCTGTTGCAATAGACTTTGACATTGGGTTAAGGGCATTATAAAATAAATGTAAGATCAACTAATCCTCCATTCCATGACTTGGACAGTTCATGGTGGCTTCCTTCATCCTTTTCCCATGCAAGCGCTAGTGGCTCGCGGTCTTCTTGTCTAAAACCTGTAATATTAGAACGCAGTTGCATAGTCTTTGCTGGTAGGAAGAACTTAGTCATAAATATATTAGTACATTCATCCCATGAAGTTATAGTACCCTTAGGCAAAGCTAGCAACCAGTCCTTTGTGTAATCCCATAAATTCAAAACAAAATAAATAAATTTCCTAGTTCCAAATTTTGAACCAACAAAAACTTTTATTAAATTAAGTTTGGTAACAATAATCCTTCTTAATTCTTGGTGCTATTGCCATGATTGCTTGTTATTAGTATTTGAAATAATCTTTCTTCTTCAAACCCCCCTCTTCTCCCCATCCTAGTTGAAATAAAATAAAAGGAAATTAAATAAGAAAAAGGCATATGTGCCTATGGCTATAATTATAAATCTTTACCCTAGACCTTTACACTCTACTTAAAGGATTGGAAAAGCTTTATAAACTTTATATAGTACCTCTTACATCATTTCCAAGTTGAAACCAAAGAAAATAAAAAGAAACTAAAATGCCATAGAGGCACATGAGAGAAAAATAGCAAATATGGGAATTTAAGAAAAATTAACCCTAGGACTTATGGTGAATGATTGGATCACCTCCATATATCATTTCAACAATCCACAACACCATTGTGACTCAAACCAAGTCAAATTAAAGATAAAATACCACATATGCATAGAAGCCTATGTGACACATAGTCATTTCACCAAACCTTGACCTATGTCTCTAAATCTTGACCAAATGGTGTGAAACCATCTCTAAACCTAATATAACATTAAAATGGACCCTAACCCATGCCTAAGGAAAGCAAGGGAAGCAATTTACAAGTTTATTAAAAATTTGACACCTCATCTCTTATACATTAATGCCAAATTTGCAAATCTTTGAACAAGACCATTTGATTTGGTTTCAATGCTCTTAAAATGTTTCTAAACTAAAAGAACCATATTAGAGTCAACCAAAGTCAAATTAAATGGAGAGAAATCAAATAGGAAGAAAATCCCAAAATTCACTCACATACACATTAAGCCAAATTGCAAATCTTCAACCAAGGCCACCATTGCTTGATCTATTGTTTGTAAAACTCTTATATATGATAAACAAACACAATTGCATCAATGAAACCAAAATCAAATCAAAGCAAATCTCAAAATCAACATACATTGATAATGGTCATTTGGCTATAAAATGTTCCCCACTTTACCCCCCTGTATTTCTCAATTCTTAAACTAAATTTAGTCAACTAGTGCCATGTCATCTAAGACCATGTCAAGGTGAGTAACTTTCATGTTGACCACACATGCTAATGTTGACTAGGTTGACCAGTATGATTTTGACAAGTGGTGATGTTGAACTATGTGAAGATCATACCAAATTTGAAATCTCACAAACTTTAACCAAATCCACCACCACCACCACCAATCTTTCACATTATTTATATGATTGATCTCCACCAAAAAGAATTCCAAAATTCCAACATTTTCTTCATGCGGCCATTGTGTCGAACACCTTGCAGGCATGATTCTGATTTTGGCACACATGCTATTACACACTGGTTCTTAGCCTCAACTCTTTTCCAATGGTGATCATCAACACCCTTGTACCCTCTCTGCATCAAGACAAACACTTTGGCTCTGTGGAAAGCAAGGACATGAGCACTTTGGCAACCATGCCGTGCACCATGCTCACCCACATACACTCAAGCAATCTAAGCCCCTACTCTCTCCTACACCTTGTCAACTAGCATCTCTGGTGCACAAGGACACTGCCTGCGCACGGCCGAGCCTCACCCTTGCACGCTGGAAACCAGAACGCACGAGCCAGTTGTCAGAAGCTTTACGGATGGGCGCGGCAGGAGTAGATACTGGCCGTCGGATCAGAGAACAGATGACGCTCGCCCTCGGACTCGGGCCAGAGGAGAGGAGGGCGTCAGCATCATCATAGTTCAAATTTCAAATCTCGCCTCTTTTTTCTTTTCCCCTTTTCAGGTCCCTCTTCAACCGCGGATCATCAACGTCCTGCCGCGCCGGTACTGCACGGACGCCATCATCGCCAGCTCACCTCAGACCTCCTTTAGCCGTGCCGTCAAGCTCATTAGCCCCGCCTATACGATGCCTACGCCATGCGCCCCCTAGCTTGCCCCTTCGCTCACCGCAGACGCCGCGCCATGGCCGCCCCTTCGCAACACCCACCCGTGACCCTCGACCTCTATAAAAGGAGGCCGCTTCTAGACGATCACAGCACACCAGTCACCCTATCCTCTCCTCTCTAAGCCTCCTCGACTCCTTCCCCTCTCCAATTACGCTCGCCGTCGCCGGAATTCTCTACCCGTAGCTCGCCGAAAGAGGCTCGACGAGGACGACGACTCCGACCCTCGCAGCACCTCCCCGCGACCCTCGTCCGCATCGCCGTTGTCTTCCACGCCGAACGCCACCTCTCCGAGTCCCGCCGTGAGCCCTGTGTACCCTAGCCAACCCTCCGGGTCGCCGAGAGCTTGGACCAGCGAGGAGGTCCGCCGCCGATCCCGTGACGGCCCTGGGATAGCGCCACGTCGGCCCCGCCCGTCGCCCGTGTTTCAAACCCAGCCCGTAGCGATGTTGGGCCGGCCCAGTCCGTTTAGCCTGTTTAGCCCATTTTGCTTTCCCGCCAAGCCCAATAATTCAAAAATGAACTTTCTGTTTAATTTCGAATTCCCTGCAGATGCTTTAGTAATTTTTGAATAGTTTGAAATTTACTACACCAAATTTAACAAATGTTATATATTTAGAAAGCTCATGAAATTATCTAAATAATGCCACTGGCCTTATGTCCAAATTCGAAATAAAAGTTAAATGATAAAAATAACAAAGCAGGGCCTTTTCTGACTTCAAATAAATATTAGAAATTATCTATAAATGATTTTAAGTTGATTCCAACTTTAATAAATCACATTTGACCTAATCTAATTGTTTACGCAAAAATATCATAGTTGCTTTGCATGATCATGGACTAAAGTTAAATAATGGCTATGAGATATTTCTAGTTCATTTAATACATACACATAGAATTATTTAAATAGTATGAGGGCTTATCTCTCATTTAAATTGTGATCTTAAGTAATTCAAATAGAGGTACTGACCCTGGTCAAGTAAGTCTCATGCTTAGTTACTTAGAGATTTTTAAATCATTTAGAGGATAGTTTAATTTATATGAGGTATAGTTTCTCACATAAGTCATTAGTCCAAATAGTTCAATAAAAGTTAATAACACATGTATTAATAACCCATAGGTTTCTATTTGAAAATAATTAATCATTCTTATAATTAGTATTTAAATATTTCAAACCTATCTATTAAATCATATGAGATACTTTGGCCTCATTTAAATCTTGCCTCCACCAAATTAATATGAGATAGATCCCATGGTCCATTAAAACTCACATTAAATTAATTAATAATATTAAACCATTGCAAGGTGTTATTAAAATAGTATGAGGTGCTCACCTCATTTAAATCATCTTTCTCAAATAATATGAAGTAATGTGTTGACCTTTAATTTCCTAGGCTCATACTTGCTCACTTATAGATCTTAAAGCTAAATAATATCTAAATTTTCCAAAGAGTAATTAAATCACATGAGATGATGAATCTCATTTAACACACTTTTCTCAAATACTAAGTGTGAAGTGTTGACCTTGGTCAACCTGGGATCATCCCTGGTTATTTTGAGAATATTAAATCACCTCAATAATAGTCCTTTAAATTAGTTACCACTATGTGTTAAATCATATGAGAGATATTCCTATCATTTAAATCTTGTTCTCAAGTAATTCAATAGGAAGTAGTAATCATGGTTTATATAACCTCATATTGAATTATTTGGTGGCATTAAATCACTACCATGTTAATATTAAACTACATGAGGTATGGAACCTCATTTAAATCATTTTCCAAATGATGAGTATTAAGAGGTTGACTTTAGTCAACCTAGGTCATATATTATTCATAAGAGAAATTGAATCTCAAGAAGATTCAATGAGAGGAAATTATTTCTCACAAAACTAAAGAGAAACCCTAACATCATTTCAATGAGAAGAAATTATTTTCCTATTACTAAATAAGGGGAAACCCCAGTATAATCTTGTGATAAATGGCAAGTAGTGATGAGATCATTGTAGTGAGCCACTAAGGCTAATTAAGAGTACTTAAGTATTGTTTGCTGATTGTATCCTCTATCCGTTTATGGACGCTAGTACCGGAGACTATCAAGAGGAGGCGGTATTCTTACAAAGAAGAGGAAGAACACTTTGATCACCCCACCAATCAAGGCAAGCTAATATTAATGCAAGCTATTACCCATGAAAGCTAATATTCTTGCAAGCTAGACTAATGCAAGCTACTTTGTTGGCAAGCTAACAAACTGGCTAACCACCATTATGCAAAGCTCTCCAAGAGCAAGGCATCATTACTTTTACTTTATGCTTAATGCTCCTATCCCAAATTTTTACTTAACAAGCTTTACTTGATTTTATTTATCAAGGCTACTTTTTGATTTATGATTCACTTGGTTGAATTAGAGAGTAGTACCAAAGGATTACATCTAGCCTAGCAAGCTCCAACTTAGCACCCCTCATGAAATAGTTGCTAGTGCTAATCAATTAAAAATTTGACTACTCTAGATGGGAACATGTACTTTGAAATGAAGTTGAAAACCTTGAATGATGGTTCATTCCATTGAATGACTTTGAAGGTGAATAAATAAGGACCAAGAGAAGATGAAGACTTTGATACAAAACCCGATGAAGGTTCGGATGCGTATACTATCTAATTTTGAAAGTACCCCCACAACAATACCCAAAATGGGTAAGGGCTTAACTAGAAATTTATGTGCTTTAGTATGTTCCCTCTCAAAATCAAGGGTCAGTGGTTGCCTAAAGGCTACTCCAAAACGTGATATGAAGAGTCTGTGAAATGTGCGTGAATTAACCTTGCACCCTGAGGCCTCTTAAGGCATGCCCTGGAGCTATATGCGATCAAGGTTAAGGTTGCTCATACTCGCATACCAGTATGACATGGAGGGTATTCCCGGAGGATATGATTGCACTCAGTGGCAAGCTTACCCATGAAAGTAGATTATTGCAATATATTGTGGGCACAATACTACCGATTGTGCAAAGGAGTTTATGGCCATCAACCATTTTCAAGGCTATGATACATTGGAAAGGTTACCTGAATCTTTAGCTCGATACCACTTTGATTAAATCAATTGTGATGTGGGACTGTGACTTGAATTTGAAATGGTTCCCACTTTGAGTGTATAGAGTTGAATGAGTCTTTCTCACTAAAGTTTATAGTAAATAGAACTGGCTTTATGCAAACAAGCTGCTAAGTTATCGTCCAAAGAAATTAGAGTGCTTACACTAAGTATTTGTTTGCGAGGTAGTTTAGTAAGTACAAGTAATGGCTTTGTCCCAGGCTATTCAAATGGCCGACCTATGAAGGTGAACACCTGCACGAGGAAGATGGACAGCACAACGTTACGACACAAGGAGCTCCGCCTCGCCATCAGCTGCGTGTGTGAAGTGACCACGATCATAATGGCTTTCCGTTTATGTGTTTGATATTCTAGATCTCTTCCAATAATGACTTGATCAATGATCATCGTGTTGTACCTTTGATTAATGTGATTATGTGAATTGTAATGCTGTGGATATCAGCTATTATGTCTCGCAACAAACAATGGATTGATCTATGAATGGCAGAATAGGCATCTGGACTTAAAATCCCGGATCGTGACAAGTTGGTATCGGAGCCATTGTTGACCTTAGACCCTAGTTAGAATGGACGTTCTGAAATTTTAGTTTCTAAAACAAATAAAGTGAGTATTTGTGAAAAACTTATTCATTTTCTTCTCTACCAATCTTCTTAAAAATAATAAGCCATGCACCTCCTTATAAATCCATTTAAAATTTTGCCACACTTGTTCACATCTCTAACTTATCCATTTCACTTTCGATGGAGCCTTACGTCCAGACGGAGACCTACGATCTCGGAAAACTGAGGAAGTCCGGTGTTTGAGCGCGACTTGTACCTAGTGTCCGAGAAGCTCGAACGCCCACCTCCCAGGCCCACCAGTCCGGATTCAACACCCTCCTGGCTGGGAACAGCAGGGGATGATCACCGCCGACTTGAAGGGAACGGAACCTCCCATCTCTGAGAGGATCCTTTTCTCCTTCAAGCCTGGCGCTGGGTGACTGCCTGCTCACGCCCTTCAGAGGGACTTGCTCGTGTGTGGACAACATCGCCGCACTCCGGAAGCCGCTCGCTCACTTTCAAGACACGACACCATGGGAGAACCCATGGCACTCTCTTCGCACCCGGTGCTCAAGATCCATGGGCGCATTTGGACTTTATGCTTCATGAGACCCGAAGGACTGGAGCTGACACGTGTCCATGCTCACCGTGCCCAGATGGCTTTGGCTCATCATGTCGACGCCATCAAAGGCTCATTGAGGACCGCCATTACGCCACTAGCCGCCAAGAATGTCGCCATTATCACCCGTCTTCGCGAGAAGGTTCGCACCTTGGAGGTGACTGTCCTGACTCAACAGACCAGATCCAGAGATGGAGGAAGATGGAGAAGACATCCAGGAGGCAATGCCTGAGTGACGACAACGACTTTGAGAATGATGAGTTCACGATGAGGAAGACTATGAGTTTCTGGAGTCTGAGGATTGGATCATTCCCATCGATGTGGATGAAAACGATGAGGAATAGTTGCACTAGCTTCACTTACGTAGGTGTGAGTTGTATCCCGCACCAAGTATCATAGATTGTGGAAAAAGGGTTCTTAAAACCCTTAGTGCTTTAGCTTGTAATGTGTGATGTTTGTTGTGAATAAATAAAATATGTGTTATATTCATCCTGAAAATATCTTAAGTTTAAGTTTAAACCTAACTCAAAATAAGCCATAGAAAATTTCCTCTTACCTCATGATATATCTACATAATCGTGGCCCCACCAACCCGCAACGCCACCAGATGCTGCATGATGCAACTATCGCAGACAATGATGGCGCATCGAAGCCGAAAGAGCCGAACGCTCAAGCAAACCTTGCCGCACTCCGCAACAGATAGCTCAGACAATCAAGGCCATGAAACCACGACCCTGGGTCAAAGCTGAAGAATTTTGCAGACCAACCCCTCCAATGTTCAAGAAACTAAGTCCGATGTCGATGACTGCTCCATACATAGAGAACAACCTTGAAGGCGGGAGTTGAAGCCGCAAAAGTACTGCTTGCCACCCACTACCTGTCAGACTGCAAGAGCTGGTGGACTAGTGCCCGTGCAATGAATGCAGATGATGATGACATGGAAGACTTCAAGCCGAAGTCACTAAGTACCATGTGCCCCAAGGATTAATCAAGAAAATGAGAGACAAGTTCCGTGAACTCAAGCAAGGAAGAATGTCCGTGGTGGAATACCGCGACAGCCTCATCACACGCCCTGATGAGACCGACACAAATGAGAAAAGAAAGATTCTCTGAACGGATCAGCACGACGAGATGCAAACGGTGTTAGTGAATATTCCGTTCGCGACCTGAAGCCCTCGTGGACTCAAATGCATACAGATAAAGGAAAGCTGCATCAGGCCAATGAGAACTGCAAGCGCTTAATGATGAACCGAGTGGACCCCACCATACCCAAGCACCAATAACCCTCTCGAGGATTCACCCTTAAACAACAGCAATCGCTTCGACTTATCGCCCAACTACAACAACAACAACGGAGGACCCCAAGTCCGAGGCAACACCACAACCGCAACACCACAACAACAATGGGAACAACACCAACACCAACACTGCCCGAGGACCGGAAGCAATGCCATCCCCGTCACCTCAAGGACAAGTCAATCCAGTAATCTGCTATTAATGTGGAGTTGTGGGCCACTATTCCAAGGAATGCCCCAAGAAGCTTGCTAAGCTCGCCGCCAACACCGCCGCACCTGCCCAAGAACAACGCCCGCCAGTAGGTAGAAGGAAACTGAACAACAACAACAAATGCTTTCACCACATGATCGGCATCGCCTGTGAAGCACTCGTGCACTCGACAAGTATGCCTTCCCCGTTAATCAAAATGCTAATCTCTCTTAGGAACCTAACTCCTCTTAAAATCCGGACGAGATTTGTTTAAGGGGGAAGGGTTTGTAACATCCCAGAAATTCAAAACAAAATAAACAAATTTTAGTTCCAAATTTTGGAACCAACAAAACTTTTATTAAATTAAGTTTGTAAATAATAATCTTGCTTAATTCTTGTGCTATTGCCATGATTGCTTGTTATTAGTATTTGAAATAATCTTAAACCCTAAAACCCCACCCTCTTCTCACCATCCTAGTTGAAATAAAATAAAAGGAAATTAAATAAGAAAAAGGCATATGTGCCTATGGCTATAATTATAAATCTTTACCCTAGACCTTTACACTCTACTTAAAGGATTGGAAAAGCTTTATAAACTTTATATAGTACCTCTTACATCATTTCCAAGTTGAAACCAAAGAAAATAAAAAGAAACTAAAATGCCATAGAGGCACATGAGAGAAAAATAGCAAATATGGGAATTTAAGAAAAATTAACCCTAGGACTTATGGTGAATGATTGGATCACCTCCATATATCATTTCAACAATCCACAACACCATTGTGACTCAAACCAAGTCAAATTAAAGATAAAATACCACATATGCATAGAAGCCTATGTGACACATAGTCATTTCACCAAACCTTGACCTATGTCTCTAAATCTTGACCAAATGGTGTGAAACCATCTCTAAACCTAATATAACACTAAATGGACCCTAACCCATGCCTAAGTAAAGCAAGGGAAGCAATTTACAAGTTTATTAAATTTTGACACCTCATCTCTTATACATTAAGGCCAAATTTGCAAATCTTTGAACAAGACCATTTGATTTGGTTTCAATGCTCTTAAAATGTTTCTAAACTCATAAGAACCACATTAGAGTCAACCAAAGTCAAATTAAATGGAGAGAAATCAAATAGGGAGAAAATTCCCAAAATTCACTCACATACACATTAAGCCAAATTGCAAATCTTCAACCAAGGCCACCATTGCTTGATCTATTGTTTGTAAAACTCTTATATATGATAAACAAACACAATTGCATCAATGAAACCAAAATCAAATCAAAGCAAATCTCAAAATCAACATACATGTGATAATGGTCATTTGGCCATTTTATAAAATGTTCCCACTTTACCCCCCTGATATTTCAATTCTTAAACTAAATTTAGTCAACTAGTGCCATGTCATCCAAGACCATGTCAAGGTGAGTAACTTTCATGTTGACCACACATGCTAATGTTGACTAGGTTGACCAGTATGATTTTGACAAGTGGTGATGTTGAAACTATGTGAAGATCATACCAAATTTGAAATCTCACAAACTTTAACCAAATCCACCACCACCACCACCAATCTTTCACATTATTTATATGATTGATCTCCACCAAAAAGAATTCCAAAATTCCAACATTTTCTTCATGCGGCCATTGTGTCGAACACCTTGCAGGCATGATTCTGATTTTGGCACACATGCTATTACACACTGGTTCTTAGCCTCAACTCTTTTCTAATGGTGATCATCAACACCCTTGTACCCTCTCTGCATCAAGCCAAACACTTTGGCTCTGTGGAAAGCAAGGACATGAGCACTTTGGCAACGATGCCGTGCACCATGCTCACCCACATACACTCAAGCAATCTAAGCCCCTACTCTCTCCTACACCTTGTCAACTAGCATCTCTGGTGCACAAGGACACTGCCTGCGCACGGCCGAGCCTCACCCTTGCACGCTGGAAACCAGAACGCACGCGCCTAGTACATGCCACGACGTGTCCACGCACGCGGTGAGCGCGCCCTGACGACGCCCCTGGACGCTCCGGGCACGCCCTCGCCTGGACTCGCTCGACCTCCTATCCTCTCTCACCTGGCAAGCATGATCACCACTACCCTAGCTACCTCCTAGACACCTCCCTAGCTCGCGCACGCCTGACCGTCGCCATGATCAACGTCTCCGTCGTGCGGTACTCACGGACGCCACTCATCCCACCCTCGCCGCATTATGCCGTCACAGCTCCGCCCAGACGATGCCCACGCCATGCGCCCTAGCTTGCCCCGCCACGCCACGCTCGCCATGCGCGGCTCGCGGCGACCCACGCACACCTCGACCACCTCTATAAAAGGCCTGCCACTGGACGATCACAGCACACCCACCTCCCTCTCTCTCTAAGCCTCCTCGACCTCAAAGAAAACCAACCTGCTCTTCTTCTTCGCCAGCTCCGATGAGTCAGCCGACGAGCTCGACGACCCTCCCCGCAGCACCTGCCGCACTCCCGTCCGGCTCACCCGGTCTTCCACGTGCCCCACCTCGCGGAGTCCCTGTGTACTCCCCTAGCCAACCCTCTCGCCGCCGGTAGGGTTTGGACCTCACGAGGAGGTCCGCCGCTCGATCCTGTGGACATCCCAGATAGCGCCACGTCGCTCCCGCCTGCTGCCTGTGTTTCAAACCCAGCCCGTAGATGTTGGGCCGGCCCAGTCCGTTTAGCCTGTTTAGCCCATTTTGCTTTCCCGCCAAGCCCAATAATTCAAAAATTCTCTGTTTAATTTCGAATTCCCTGCAGATGCTTTAGTAATTTTTGAATAGTTTGAAATTTACTACACCAAATTTAACAAATGTTATATATTTAGAAAGCTCATGAAATTATCTAAATAATGCCACTGGCCTTATGTCCAAATTCGAAATAAAATTTAAATGATAAAAATAACAAGGCAGGGCCTTTTCTGACTTCAAATAAATATTAGAAATTATCTATAAATGATTTTAAGTTGATTCCAACTCTAATAAATCACATTTGACCTAATCTAATTGTTTATGCAAAAAAATATCATAGTTGCTTTGCATGATCATGGACTAAAGTTAAATAATGGCTATGGAGATATTTCTAGTTCATTTAATACATACACATAGAATTATTTAAATAGTATGAGGGCTTATCTCTCATTTAAATTGTGATCTTAAGTAATTCAAATAGAGGTACTGACCTTGGTCAAGTAAGTCTCATGCTTAGTTACTTAGAGATTTTTAAATCATTTAGAGGATAGTTTAATTTATATGAGGTATAGTTTCTCACATAAGTCATTAGTCCAAATAGTTCAATAAAAGTTAATAACACATGTATTAATAACCCATAGGTTTCTATTTGAAAATAATTAATCATTCTTATAATTAGTATTTAAATATTTCAAACCTATCTATTAAATCATATGAGATACTTTGGCCTCATTTAAATCTTGCCTCCACCAAATTAATATGAGATAGATCCCATGGTCCATTAAAACTCACATTAAATTAATTAATAATATTAAACCATTGCAAGGTGTTATTAAAATAGTATGAGGTGCTCACCTCATTTAAATCATCTTTCTCAAATAACATGAAGTAATGTGTTGACCTTTAATTTCCTAGGCTCATACTTGCTCACTTATAGATCTTAAAGCTAAATAATATCTAAATTTTCCAAAGAGTAATTAAATCACATGAGATGATGAATCTCATTTAACACACTTTTCTCAAATACTAAGTGTGAAGTGTTGACCTTGGTCAACCTGGGATCATCCCTGGTTATTCGAGAATATTAAATCACCTCAATAATAGTCCTTTAAATTAGTTACCACTATGTGTTAAATCATATGAGAGATATTCCTATCATTTAAATCTTGTTCTCAAGTAATTCAATAGGAAGTAGTAATCATGGTTTATATAACCTCATATTGAATTATTTGGTGGCATTAAATCACTACCATGTTAATATTAAACTACATGAGGTATGGAACCTCATTTAAATCATTTTCCCAAATGATAAGTATGAAGAGGTTGACTTTAGTCAACCTAGGTCATATATTATTCATAAGAGAAATTAAATCTTAAGAAGATTCAATGAGAGGAAATTATTTCTCACAAAACCAAAGAGAAACCTCACATCATTTTCAATAAGAGGAAATTATTTTCCTATTACTAAATAAGGAAACCCTAGCATAATCTTGTGATAAATGGTAAGTAGTGATGCTAGATCATTGTGTGAGCCACTAAGGCTAATTAAGAGTACTTAAGTATTGTTTGGTGATTGTATCCTCGTATTCGTTTATAGACGCTAGTACCGGAGACTATCAAGAGGAGGAAGTATTCTACCAAGAGGAAGAGGAAGAACACTTTGATCACCTCACCAATCAAGGCAAGCTGATATTAATGCAAGCTATTACCCATGCAAGCTAATATTCTTGCAAGCTAGACTAATGCAAGCTACTTTGTTGGCAAGCTAACAAACAAGCTAACCACCATTATGCAAGCTCTCCAAGAGCAAGGCATCATTACTTTTACTTTATGCTTAATGCTCCTATCCCAAATTTTTACTTAACAAGCTTTACTTGATTTTATTTATCAAGGCTACTTTTTGATTTATGATTCACTTGGTTGAATTATAGAGTAGTACCAAAGGATTACATCTAGCCTAGCAAGCTCCAAGATACTTAGCACCCCTCATGAAATAGTTGCTAGTGCTAATCAATTAAAAATTTGACTACTCTAGATGGGAACATGTGACTTTGAAATGAAGTTGAAACCTTGGAATGATGGTTCATTCCATTGAATGACTTTGAAGGTGAATATGACCAAGAGAAGATGATTTTTGATACAAAACTGATGGTTGTCTGGATGCGATACCATTCCAATTTTGAAAGTACCCCACAATACCCAAAATGGGTAAGGGCTTAACTAGAAATTTATGTGCTTAGTATGGGTTCTAAACAAGCGTCATCGGGGTTATGCTAAGGGCTGCCTCCAAAGATATGAGATATTGTGAAATGACGTGATTAAGGTGAATTGTCCGGCCTAAGCCCTCATGGGCCCGTTAAGGCTGGTTCTCACCGGAGGCCAAGCCTATGGGGAGAGGTGCCTGATTTAGAGTATATAAGGAAAGGTTATGGTTGTAGTCCTGACACTGAGTATGATAAATCAGGGCCAGCTAACTGACTGATTATTGCAAATATTGTGGCACAAGTGCGACACTCCGCAGAGTGTAGAACTATTCGAATAGCCGTGTCCACTACTACTATTGAAAGGCTATACTGCTTCACACCATTTTCAAAATGACATGTGATCAGTGACTTGAATTTGAAAGGTGAATGGTGACTTTGATTTGAATCACAACAGAGTTGTGGGAATGACACTAATGTTCCCACTTGAGTTAGTCTAGTGATTCAAGCATCTTTACTAAATGTTTATGAAATAAACTTGGCTTTACGCAAATAAACCTAGAGCTCAGTATCCCCTTCCACAATTGATTGTGCTTACACTAGTATTAGTTTCAGTAGTACTTTAAAAGTACATGTCCCCTGCCATTCAAATGGCCGATCTGAGGAAGGTGAACAGTCAGACAGGAAGATGGACAACATAACGTCACACAACTAGGACCGCTCCCGACGTCAACAATGCCTGGGAACATGGACCACGATCACGTTTCTGCCTCCGCTATGTGTTTTGTAATAGATCTCTAGATCCACTATGTTGTATTAAGACCTGATCATGTGATCCCTTGTTGTAAGACGATTATGTGTTGTAATGAATGATGTGTTGTGATCTCTATTATGTCTCGCAAAAACAATATTCCCGGGATTGCGATGAATGGCATAATAGGCATCTGGACTTAAAAATCCGGTGTTGACAAGTTGGTATCAGAGCCATTGTTTGACCTTAGGAGACCCTAGTTAGAATGGATCGGAAAATTTAGTTTCTAAAACAAATAAAGTGAGTATTTGTGAAAAACTTATTCATTTTCTTCTCTACCAAATCTCTTAAAAATAATAAGCCAGGCACCTTCTTATAAATCCATTTAAAATTTTGCCACACTTGTTCACATCTCTAACTTACTTATCCATTTCACTGCATGGAGCCTTACGCTCCAGACGGAGACCTACGATCTCGGAAAACGGAGAAGTCTCGGTGTTTGAGCGCGACTTGTACCTAGTGTCCGAGAAGCTCGAACGCCCACCTCCCTGGCCCACTGGAGTCCTGATCCACAACACGCCACGGGGAACAAGAAGGATGATCACCGCTGACTTGAAAGGAAGCTCGGAACCTCCCATCTCGAGAGGATCTTTTCTCCTTCAAGGCTCAAGGGGCTATGGTGACTTGCTTGCTCACGCCTTCAGAGGGACTTGCTCGGTGTGTGGACAGAACATCGCCGCACTCCGGAAGCCGTCGCTCACTTTGCGAGACACGACACCATGGAGAACCCATGGCACTCTCTTCGCACCGGTGCTCAAGATCCATGTACAGCATTTGGACTTTATGCTTCATGAGACCCGAAGGACCTGGAGCTGACACGTGTCCATGCTCACCGTGCCCGATGGCTTGGCTCATCATGCCGACGCCATCGTGCTCTCGCCAAGGACCGCCCACTGCCACGCAGCCGCGCCAAGAATGTCGCTACTATCACCCGTTTTCGCGAGAAGATTCGCACCTTGGAGGGACTGTCCGACCCAACAGACTCGATCCAGGAGATGGAGGAAGATGGAGAAGACATCCAGGGAGGCAATGACTTCCCGAGTGACGACAACGACTTTGAGAATGATGAGTTCACAGATGAGGAAGACTATGAGTTTCTGGAGTCCGCGGATGGATCATTCCCATCGATGTGGATGAAAACGATGAGGAATAGTTGCACTAGCTTCACTTACGTAGTGTGAGTTGTATCCCGCACCAAGTATCATAGATTGTGGAAAAAGGGGTTCAAAACCCTTAGTGCTTTAGCTTGTAATGTGTGATGTTTGTTGTGAATAAATAAAATATGTGTTATATTCATCCTGAAAATATCTTAAGTTTAAGTTTAAACCAACTCAAAATAAGCCATAGAAAATTTCCTCTTACCTCATGATATATCTACATAATCGATGGCCCCACTAACCCTAACGCCACCTGTGATGCCATATGCAACCATCGCAGCATAATGATGGCGGATCGGAAGCCGAAAGAGTCGAACGCCAAGCAAACCTGCCGCATCGCAACATATAGCTCAGAATAATCAAGGCCATGGAAACCACGATTACCCTGGGTCAAAGCTGAAGAATTTCTAACACCAACCCTCCAATGTTCAGCAAAACCGAAGCGCCTCTTAATGAAAAGGGAAACAAGCGTAATCTAACTGCATTTGGGTCAACATCTTTAATGCGCATCATATCACATATTTTAGTGAGTATATTTAAGTGCATACCTGAGTCCTCAGCGGCTGAGCCTCCAAATTGGTTCTGCTGAACCAAACTTAAAAGGTTAGGCTTAATTTCATAGTTCCCCGTTGCAACAGCGGGCTGAGTTATGGGTGCACGGATAAAATCATCATTGTGGATAACATATTCCCCAAGATTCTTTTCTGCCATAGTGATTATCTTTTTGGTATTTTCTTCTATTATTGTAAAAGAAAAAGTAACTAATTTTTTGGGTCTTCAAATAAAGAATAAAACAATAAAACAGTAAATAAAGACTTAAAACTAAAAATAAAATAACTAACAAGGTCTCTAGTAACCTTACCGAAATAGCGAAATTACTTCCCCGGCAACGGCGCCAGAAAAAGGGTTGATACCTTCGATCTGGATTACAGATTGTAGTATGATAAGCTTTTTCCCAAGAAGACCTAGGTTTAATCGAACCTTGGGAAGCACTGCTAAATGGTGTAAAGGATACGTCTACAAGACTTGCTAGTGTAGTTTATCTTCAGTTTACCGGATCTATCTAGTTTACTTTTAGGGGGTTGTGTTCAATGATGGAAATAGACCACACACACACACACACACACGCACACGCACACGCACACGCACACGCACACGCACACGCGCACGCACGCACGCACGCGCGCACACACACACACACACACACACACACACACCCTCCAGGTGCTGACCAGCGGCCCGGATCCACTGCCAGCCGAGCCACCGCCGTCGCCCCTCACCATCGGGCCGCCTCCCCTGGTAACTGCAGTTGCGGCGTCCTCTGAAAACCGCCGCGACCGCCTACCCCTGCAACCGAGCCGCCACCTCCCCTATCGCGGCCGCTCGACCTTCGCGGCGCCGCCACTGGCCTCCGCAGGCGCGACAGCCTGGCCTCCCCCAGCGTGGCTTGCCGGCCTCCCCCAGCGCCGCCACCACGGTCGCCCGCGCGTCGCCGGAGCGAGTCCCACCGACGACCAGATCCTCCACGAATCCGTGCGCCGGCGCGAATCCCCTAGGCTCCGGTGTCTCCCTTCCCTTGCGACCCGCTCAGCCTCCTGCCATATTCCCCGTCGCCTCTGCTCTTCAGGCGCCGCCGCCGATGAGACTACCCTGCAGTCGCCAGCACTCGCCGCCCATCATCGCCATGCCGCCTCTTCTGCAATTGCTGCAGCCGGGTGAATGGACGGGAAGTACAGGTCGCGGAGACGGGCAGTACCTCCTGCCTTTGCCAGTTCCACTTCATTTTGTACCTAGCGCATACAGTAGATGGTACATGGTAGTTGCAAATCTGTTGCAATTAACATTTGGTCTTCTCTCTTCTTTGTACGCTTGAAATTTTACATGCCATGGTCGTTTCTTCAGTAAAAATAAATACAAGCAAATCGTCCATGGTACTGCCGCAGCTCCTCTTTTTGTACATACTCCTTTATTGAAAATTTAATAAATACAACTCAGTGGGGAAACCCACTGATTCAGCCTCAAAAAAAAAAAAACTGCCGCAGCTCCTTGCTATATCTGCATTTTATGTTGCTTGGCTTGGCAGTACAGATAACTTCAGAAGAAAAGTGCACGCACTGTTGCTTGGAAAGTACACATTCACAGCTTACCAAGAGTGCTGCTACACGTACGATAAAAATCATCCGATCTTTGGACGATGCAAAACAGGAACCGCAGGTTGCTTCCCTGGAAAGAATCCTGGCTGCCCATCGCCTACTCGTACCAAAGTCGGACGAATTTTATCGTGTGTGCAGATATTCCGTTTTGCTTGGTAGGATAGGTACTGTAGCTTCTACCTAATATACTTATTTTTCTATAGCTCATGTAGCGTGGACAAGAACCGGCTATTGCTGCTAGTTTACTCGAACGACAACAGTACGCGCATTCACACTAGGAAGTACAATCGGCACAGATGTCATTGTCTTGTTTTTTCTTAGACCTAAACTTATGTTAGTCATTCACTTGTACTTCTGGTTAGCATCATTATGTACTTTTCTTGTGATAAAATGCATTAGCTGTTTGATAAAAGATAGGCATATGTAGCATGGACGTGAATTTTTGGAAGAAAAATTAGTTCTAGAACTGGATAGATAAGGGCATGTTCAATGTGCGGCGCTTACCTAGACGTTAAATACAAATCGACTATCGCGAAAGTAGTAAAAAAAATGTCCAGCCAACAACTACCATAAATTTAAATTCTTCTATAAAAAAACTAAATTCTTCAATTTAAAAATGTTGGGGAGTGCAAGCCTTTTTTCGTTTTTGACTTTGCAACACTAGAAACAAAGATAACAATTAAATACGCAAGAAGTTCAAAATATTTGACGACAAGAAGTACAAACATTTGACACGAGCAGTACACTCACCTAATATAGAAAGTACGAGAAAAACCGGCAAAATCCAAATGTAGAAAAAATAAAATAATCCTGTCATCCGTGAGGAACTTAAAATACTTAACGCTGAGAAGTACAACCATTCGACAGGAGCAGTACATGCACTTACTACAGGAAGTACAAGAAAACCGTCAAAAAAACGTAGAAAAACAAAATAATCGTGTCACTAGTGAGGAAGTACATATCAATGTTGGGAAGTTCAAATATTAAGATCCAGGAAGTGCAGAACATCTTAAATAGAGGCTAGGGAAAATCTAAAACTATCATTCCAAACACATGTTTAGTTATTGTAAAACACACTAGTATCGAAACATTCTCGGAAGTACAACCACGAAGGCCAAGAAGTACAAGGACATGTCGCGAGCAGTTCAGATGTGCGTGGTTGTGCTGCACATGTTGTGTGGTGAAAATTATAGCTCTGTTTTACTGAACACTTTCATGAAACCGCACCAAGAAGTACAACCGCATTTCCCGATAAGTACAAGTTCATGTCGAGGGAAGTTCAGCGCTCTGTTTTTACGGGGCGGAAATCTATTGTCCAAATCTCATCGATTTGATCACCAACCACTTCAATCATTGTCACCAAAAGCATTATATGATAGACTATATGTCTAATTTCATTACCTCCAACATTTTACAACAAATAAATGGATCTAATCCATCAAATGCAACTCGTTATCCCACAAAATATACCGGAAACATGATTTTAAAACTTCTAAAATTACTTTTAGACCGTTTGGTTTTGGCAAAATTGGTAGATACGACAAAGATGTACCATTTTGACACCTTTCCAACTGTATATCATTTGCATTGTTTAAATATACCGCATGAAAATCGCTGGGAAAATCATTCGGTGCCCGTCACATAAAATGGACGGACATTAATTCAAGTTATTCTCTTAAACTATAAGGAATTAGAGAAAACAATTGGAATAAGAAAGTTGCGTCTAGTTCATAGCTTTCCAACGCCATATCATTTTCATCATTCCGACATACGGTTGAAACAAATCATCCAAATTACATCCGGTCGCTTTTTGAGGTCCGAATTTCGGTATTTTCAAAATAATTCAAAAACTATGAGGATTTAGAAAAACATAAAACATGAAAAAGTTGCGCAATTTCATTATCTTTCCAACGGTATATCATTTGCACAGTTTCGATAAGCGATTCAAAAATCGAACTAAAAGTTCGTTTTCTGGCCATATAGAAACGTTTTCGTATTTTCAAAATTAAATTTAAACTGTGCAAAATCTGTGAAAACTGCGAACATGAAAAAGTTGAGTTTTTTCATTATCTATCCAACGGTATATCATTTGCATAGTTCCGACAAATGGTTGAGAAACTTGAGGTATAATCAGTACCTCTGAAGAAAACGGAAGTTCACGTAAGTTCGACAGAAAGTTGAACCATGTTATCCGAGTATAACCTTGTGTCCAAGAAAGTACAAGTCGGTGCTCAGAATATTATTCCCAACCGGTTGCATTAGTACTGCTATATATATATATATATATATATATATATATATATATATATATATATATATATATATATATATATATATATATAGGACATATTCATACTACACCCGGGTGTAGTTACACCCATGCGTGTTTCTCATAATCTAGAGAGTATCTATCATACCGGAGAGTATGTACATGTAGTATGAAGTATATAAGACTATTTTGGTAGTATATATAATACTTTGTAGGCAGTATGTACATTTTTTACGTAGACTCATTTTTTACGTGTACATATGCATGTATTTTCGGATATGTAGTGCAAACTACATGTTCAAATACATTTTTTTCACCAAACTTGATTTGGAGTATCTTAGATATGTTGTATGAACATACTCAAATAGATAAAGTATCGTACATACTTCAATATGGTAGTATATTAGACATGGGTGTAGTTACACCCAGGGGTAGGAAGTATTTATCCTATATATATATATATATATATATATATATATATACACATATCTATAGGTAAATTAACTGGTGCTCCTAGGTGCCCGGGCACCATACGTAGATACGCGTATTTTTTGCTTTGTAGTACACATACCTGAGGGTATACATACCTAAGTTACACATACCTAAGGTATACATACCTAAGATATGCATACTCAAGTGATACATACCTAAGGTTGTAGTACACATACCTGAGGGTATACATACCTAAGTTACACATACCTAAGGTATACATACCTAAGATATGCACAAGTGATACATACCTAAGGTATTGCATACCTAAGGTGTACGTACACTGATACGTGTATATATATGTTAGGTATGTGTAACTTGCATGTGTATGTTAAGTATGTAAATGTTAGGTATGTGTAACTTGTATGTGTATATGTTAGGTATGTAAACTTTAGGTATGTGTAATTTAGACACGTACACTCCAGGTATGTACGAAATACACGTTGGGTGCCCGGGCTCCTAGGTGCCCCATATGTATGTATACCCTCAGGTATATATATGTTAGGTATGTGTAACTTGCATGTGTGTATGTTAAGTATGTAAATGTTAGGTATGTGTAACTTGTATGTGTATATGTTAGGTATGTAAACTTTAGGTATGTGTAATTTAGACACGTACATTTCAGGTATGTACGAAATACACGTTGGGTTCCCGGGCTCCTAGGTGCCCCATATGTGCTTCCTAGGTATGTGTAACTTAGGTATGTATACCCTCAGGTATGTGTACTACAAAGCAAAAAATACGCGTATCTACGTATGGTGCCCGGGCACCTAGGAGCACCAGTTAATTTACTTATATATATATATATACATATATATATATATATAATTTAAGCACATATGTTGACGAGGGAGTGATATCTACGTGTGCTTCTATTCTTGTAGACAGTGTTGGGCCTCCAAAAGCAGAGGTTTGTAGAATGTTGAGAAGTTTCCTAAGTGAATCACCTAAGGTTTATCAACTCAGGAGGTAGAGGTCAAAGATAGTCCTCTCAAGCAACCCTGCAATTAAGATACAAGAAGTCTCTTGTATCCCCAACACACCCAATACACTTGTCGATGTATAGGTGCACCAGGTTCGGCAGAGATAGTAAAACACAGTGGTATAGATGAATATAAGTGGTAATAAATAATAAGAGCGTCAACTCGGCTGTTGATTGGTCCAGCAATCGTGTACAGGTCTACTGCCGCATATGGGTTATTCGTATACATACATGTGTGGGCCTGCCGAATTGAATGAGATCGCTGCCGATCCCGTCGCAGGCGCAGCAGAGCATAAAGTTCAGCGCAGCGCAGCAGAGCATGAGTGTGGACCGCGGCTGCGACAGTGGACTGGAACGCCTGGAACAGGTGCGCAGCGAAGGGGAGCTCCGAGACAGTCGCAGCCGCGTTCGACGGCAACGACGACCTTGGCGCCGAGTCGCTTGACAAGGCGGAGGATGGCTGGCATTGCAGCCGAGTGTGCTGCGCCGACGGGGAGGTGAACGGCGGGGTGTCACCACCGGAGATGGTGACGAGGTCCACGGGGTCGCGGGTGTCGATGTTGAAGACGGTGAACTGGAAGTAGACGCCGTGGTCAGCGGCAAAGCTGGAGAGGTTCTCGTGGATGAGCTGCAGCTCGAGCGGGAGGTGCCACGCCAGCGTCCACGAGCCTCCCGACATTCTCCTGCTCGCCTGGCAGCGACAGCAGCGCGGGCAGCGCGTCCTTGCTCGTGCTCGCCGGGTCGGCGCGCGCCAGCTGCACCAGCTTCTCCACCACGGACGCGTTCCGGCCCAGCCTGCGGCGGTACGCGTGCACGGACGCCAGGTTGAGGACCGCGGCGACGGTGTTCCGTCGCGCCGCCGGTGCCCATGGTGTGGCGACCGCCTCCACGGCGACGTCCGCGTGAACGAACGCGCGGTGGTCTGACCCCGACTTGGAGAGCAGCGAGGTCTCCTGCACCACGCTGTTGGTCGCGTCTGGGGAGAAGGTCGCCGACAGCTTCTTCACTGGAAATGACGCCGTCATACGCGCATGCTGCTGCACGCGCCTGCCATCCGCGCCCGCACGCGCATGCCGACGCCCGTCCTCCTCGGCGTCGCCTAGCCACGCATGCCACCCATGCCCACACGCGCATGCCGCCGCCCGCGCCTGTCCTCCTTGGCGTGCTCCAGCTACAGGGGCGCCAAAACGGCGTGCTCCAGCGAGATCTCCACAGCGGCAGGGACGCTGCAGCGCCGTGCTTCAACATCTGCTTTTTCATCGGATGGAGCCATGGATTTCAAAGAAGATACAGAAGAAAATATTTTGGAAAAGACGAGGAGAGAGAAACATGATTTGGGGAAGCAGACACTCTGACCAAGCTTTAAATTTCTTACCTTTTCCTCTCTCCCGAATGGTCCCATCCCATGTATTTATACTTGTATTGTTGATTGTCCACCCGAGTATCAAAAGCGATGTTGCAGGACCCACAAATCCCTCAGCCAATGGGAGAACGAGTTAAGGCCGGTGCATGTGCCGCCCGGTTCATCTCATGATTTTCCGTAATAACAATCTGAAATAAATATGGCAGCGAGTAAACATGTAGTACAACAGTAAGTAAGCGGTGTTTGCAGTATTGGAAACAAGGCCTAGGGATCATACTTTCACTAGTGGACACTCTCAACATTGATCAAATAAATTAATAACTTCTCCTCATTTGTGCTACATACACTCTTTGTTGGATGACAAACACCATTCATTGTGGGCTACAAGAGCTCCCTCAAGCCGGAGTTAACAAGCGCCACAACATTCAGCATTCATATTTAAGTAACCTTAGAGCATAATAGATCTTTGCAAAATAAACCGTGGTAACATAGCATACACACTGTCACCATTACACTATGAAGGGGGGATAGATCACATCAATACTATCATAGCGATAATTAACTCCATAACCTACAAGAGATTATGATCATAATCTATGACAAGAACCACACGATGCACACACTGTCACCATTACACCATGCAGGAGGAATAGACTACTTTAATAACATCACATGAGTAGCACATAGACTAGTAGCGATACAAAGCTCATCATATGGATCTCAATCATGCAAAGCAATTCATGAGATCATTGTATTGGAGTACAGAGAGAGATTAACCACATAGCTACCCATACAGCCCTTAGCCTTGAGGAGAACTACTCCTCCTCATCATGGAAGGCCGTTGATGGAGATGGCGGTGGTGTCGATGGAGATGCCTTCCCGGGCACTCTGTCCCGGCTGCGTCTAACAGACTTCGTCCCGAATCTTGGTCGGCGATGGCGGCTGGAACTTTCTCGTATCGTGGCTTATTCGTGTCGAGGATTTAGGGTCGGAGGCTTATATAGGCGAAGAGTCGGAGTCGGAAGGGTTCGGGGGCCCACATAGTAGGGGTGCCCTCTCGGCCGCGTCGCCATGGCGTGTGTCTGGCCTCCTCCCCGTCCTCTCCAGAGTTCCGAAGCTTCATGGAAATATAAGATCATGGGCCTTGATTTCGTCCAATTCCGAGAATATTTCCTTACTAGGATTTCTCAAAACCAAAAACAAAAATAGGAACTGCACGTGCATCTGTTAATAGGTTAGTTAGTAAAATGCATCAAAACATCATAAAGTGTGAACAAAACATGTAGGTATTGTCATAAAACAAGCATGGAACATAAGAAATTATAGACACGTTTGAGACGTATCAAGCATCCCAAGCTTAGTTCCTACTCGCCCTCAGTAGGTAAACGATAACAAGGATAATTTCTTAAGTGACATGCTACCAACATAATCTTGATCAATACTATTGTAAAGCATATGAGATGAATGAAGTGATTCAAAGCAATGGTAAAGACAATGAGTAAACAACTGAATCATATAGCAAAGACTTTTCATGAATAGTACTTTCAAGATAAGCATCAATAAGACTTGCATAAGAGCTAACTCATAAAGCAACAAATTCAAAGTAAAGGCATTGAAGCAACACAAAGGAAGATATAAGTTTCAGCAGTTGCTTTCAACTTTCAACATGCATATCTCATGGATAATTGTCAACACAAAGTAATATGATGAATGCAATAAGCAAGTATGTAAGAATCAATGCACAAATGACACAAGTGTTTGCTTTAAGGTGGAAGGAAGTAGGTAAACCGACTCAACATAAAGTAAAAAGAATGGCCCTTCGCAGAGGGAAGCATGGATTACTATTTTGTGCTAGAGCTTTTTTTTGAAAACATAGAAACAATTTTGTCAACGGTAGTAATAATTCATATGTGCTATGCATAATACTTCCTACAAGTTGCAAGCCTCATGCATAGAGTACTAATAGTGCTCGCACTTGTCCTAATTAGCTTGATTAACACGGATTATCATTGCATGACATATGTTTCAACCAAGTGTCACAAAGGTCTATGCCGCCTGTACAAAGGTCCTAGGAGATCAATTGCATTTGATTTCTCGTTTTTAATAGATCTCAACTATGACATCTGTGGACAACATAGACAACCAGATAATGGACTCTCTTTTAATGCATAAGCATTCAACAACAGATAATATTCTCATAAGAGAGTGAGGTTGTATGTCCAAACCGAAAACTTCCACCATGATACATGGCTTTAGTTAGCGGCCCAATGTTCTTCTCTAACAATATGCATACTCAAACTATTTGATCATGAAAATCACCCTTACTTAAGACGAACATGCATAGCATCTCACATGATATCCAACAAAGGTAAAAAGTTGATGGCATCCCCAGAAACATGGTTACCGTCAACAAGCAACTTATAAGAAATAAGACACATAACTACATATTCATCACCACAATAGTTTTTAAGCTATTTGTCCCATGAGCTATATATTGCAAAGATAAAGGAATGGAATTTTAAAGGTAGCACTCAAGTAATTTACTTTGGAATGGCAGAAAAATACCATGTAGTAGGTAGGTATGGTGGACACAAATGGCATAGTTTTTGGCTCAAGGATTTTGGATGCACGAGAAGAATTCTCTCAATACAAGGCTAGGCTAGCAAGGTTGTTTGAAGCAAACACAAGTATGAACCGGACAACAAAACTTACATAAGAACATATTGCAAGCATTATAAGACTCTACACTGTCTTTGTTGTTTACCATAAAATATCTAGACTTTAGAGAGACCAATCATGCAAACCAACAAGCTCTATGGTAGTTCTTCATTAATAGGTGCAAAGTACATGATGCAAGAGCTTAAACATGATCTATTTGAGCACAACAATTGCCAAGTATCAAATTATTCAAGACCATATACCATTTACCACATGAAGCATTTTCTGTTTCCAATCATATAACAATGAACGAAGCAGTTTCAACCTTCGCCATGAACATTAAAAGCAAAGCTAAGAACACATGTGTTCATATGAACGAGCTGTTACCACCCGATTTTGGCCAAATCAGGAGGTGGGCCGTAAGTGAAGATGGGCTTTGAAGATTACATGTGGAGCATCTTTGAAGCGGCCTTATGCGAAGAGTTTGGGCTTAACCGCCTATGTATCTCGTAATATATTAGATGGAATCATGTTTAGATTTACAGATAGAGTCTGGCCCGTTTATAGGTGCACGCCTCAATTAGAAAGTCCCTTGGACTATAAATATGTATCTAGGGTTATCGAGAAAGGAGGACAATCATCGTTCAAACAAACACAAATCAGGCGCATCGCCACCCCTTCCTTCGAGGGTTTCTCCCGGTAAGCACCATGTGCCTAGATCGCATCTAGCGATCTGTGCAGATACGTTATTCGCCTACCTTGTACGCTGTCAAGCCTTGTTGATGGCGAGCGACTACTTATCATTAGGTGTTTAGGGCTTGCATTGATGCTTTCTCGTGCATATCTGCGTGGCAATGCCGTCCCTCGACACCTAGCTGCCCTTACACCTTTACGGGTGTAAGGGCAGCATCTTGCTTGTTCGTTACATAGTAGATCCGATCTGTTATAGTTGCTCCTTGCTCCGCAGGGATTAGTTTAATATCTGCATAGTTAGGCCTTATGCCGGGGTCGGACGATCCGGTAGAGGCGTTAGGTGTTGTTTACCGTCCCGCGAGGGATGTTCCGGAATCAACGTTATGTTGGTTTTTAGGCCTCTCGTAGGGGTAGTTTGCATCATCTTCCGTAGCTGCTAGGCCCGATCACACGTAGGACGTTACGGTTATGTGAAAACCTTAACCTGTCGTGGATCGTTTTAGCTTTGTTTTGATCAAGCAGATCCCCATGCCATTGCAAATCCAACAAGAACCATGGGGCGATCGCCTTGAGCCGATCCACAGTGGAAACCCGAGAGCCGATAGGGCTCGTATTTAATGTTTACGTGTCTACCATGCAGGACAATCGAAGCACTCTAACACCTTCCTGATCGGGTCTAGGTCGTGGCACGCCCTGCAACCGCCGTGACCGAAGATTTGCGGACGACGCGAGGTGCCAGGGTCCACTGCGCCCTCGAGCCTCCCGCTCTTCGTGTTGTTACCCATTGCCCGCCGGTGGGTTTTGGAGGGTAACACATTCCGGCACGCCCGGTGGGACATCTTCTGCAACATCCACGTCAACACCGACATCCGAGATGGCAGAGGAACAGATCACGTACGAGGATCTCCTACGGAGCACAAGAAGAAGTACGATGACCGAAGGCCATCCTTGAAGCCGAACTCATCGGCTCCTTTGAGAAGACCGGTCGCACGGGCAGTTCAAAGGATTCGCACCACGCATCCTCGAGGGTTGATCTGTCTCCTTCTCGGAACGTACTGCGAGCCCCGCGACAGAAATCAACTACGTGGTGGCTCATTCACCGCATCGCACTCGAGAGCCCGGTGAATACTTTGAGCGCGTTGCGCTCCGTGTGGTGCAAGAGATCATGGAGCGTACTCCCCTTCAGGACCTGTTCTAGGGACTCACCAGGGAGAGGTGCAACCCACACCAGCCACCACTGCCATATGCGATGGCAGCTCCACAAACAACAAGGTTCACCGCATACGTTGTCTACAAAGTTGAGGTGATCCGGCGACTATCTTCTTACATGACCCGCCAAGGAGATCCCACACGGATACGTGTGCACGCTTGTGCCGGACTGCAACAACGGACGCAAGCGATCCAGCTCCACCAGGAGGGATTGCTGAGCAGAGCAATTGTTCCCGGAGAGGAACGACCGCAGCAGCGCACAGTATGCCACCGCACCAATCCATGAAAGCTCACCTACCTCCACCGCTGGATCAGATCCGCATTCCCAGAGTTCAGATCTCACCGCAAAGAAGATAATCGGCTATTCCAAGCCGTACTCAATGAGTTTGACCTGATCCCACTACCACCTAAGTACCGGACTTCAAAATTCGGTCAAGGATCAAGCTCAAAGTGCACGGAGTCGATACGGCCCTTGGGCATGGTTTCAGCACGGATCACTACGGTGAGGTTCTTTCTAATCCCTCACCGTCCAGCGCTTGGATGGTACACTGTTGCGCCAAATTCATCATAGCAAGAGAACTCAGCACACAATACCATCTGAGGCTACTGAAGCGGTATTAACTAGCACAGTTCGGCAAAGCAGGAGAGACAAGTCCAGCACATTCAACGCTGGGAACCGTCAAGAACCGATGCTATTCGGTTCACTTAATCGAGAAAGAGGGCGAGGCCGCCGTGGCAGCGTTGCAGCTGCAAGGATCCGACGCCCAAGTGGAGTACAACTCATTGACGCACTGGTCAATAGAAGTCCTTATATGAGCAGCGCCATCCGAATGTACTAAGACAAGTTCAAGCGCGATCATGTCAACACCGATGAAGATGAAGATTCTCGGAAGATCAGAAGTCGCAGCTGAATGGACTCGACGGCGGTCTGTCCCGCAAATGGGTGAATCCACCAGGGCCTCCAAGGGGGTTTGACTTTGACGTGACCAAAGCTGAGCAGATTTTCGATCTGCACGAAAGAGAAACAAATAGCTACTACCAAGGCCACAAGATCCCTACGGCACAAGAGATGAACAAGAGGCCATATTGCAAATGGCATCATACGTTCACGCACGCCACCAACGACAAAGTATTGCGCGCACAAATTCAGATGGCGATAGAATCGCCGATTAACTTTCTGACAATGCTGGAGCAGCGTCCGTTTCCGGACGTCAACATGGTGGACCTAAGCCACTCCATAAGAGAGCCAGGGTTCTCTTTCGATGTCAATATGGCAGGGTTTTTGATCCGCCATGGCAAGGATAAAGCAGAGAGCAGCCACTCTCGTAGCAAAGATAAAGAGGAGGCCGTTCCACGCGACCGGCCCCAAGATGATGACAGACGGTACCTAACCGAGGAGGAGGTGAGAAGCGTGCGGTATCAACGCCCATTATCCGTGCATCTCCTCAACAAATATGAGCAGCAGTACGACCGACGTCGGCGCTACGACAAAGACGACGAAAGATATCGTCATTCGATGCAAACAGAGGTATCGTCAGACGACAGGAACAACACGGTACGAACGTCGCGCTAGAGGGAGGTCAAGGGAACAAGACAACGTGGATAAGCATTGGGACTGTCCTTTCTTCAAACATTGCTGGGACTCAGAATGAGCCGATTGCCAACAATCGAGAATTGCCCGTAATGCAAACAAGAAAGGAGAAAGACAAACGAAGTTTCGCTGTTCGAGGACCTCTCCCACCTCATAACAGACGAGCTGAGTCATCTCAAGAAGAAGACTTCGAGGAGTCGATGGAGAAGAAGATAGGTATCACCGACCAAGGTGGTGCCCCGATGGACTCAGCCATTCTCTGAAGCAGAGCATGGCTGCGAAACCCGGAAGAAGCCGAGGCACAGACTACACGTTGAGGAAGAGCACGGCCCGATCCGCCGTGAAGATCCAACAAACGTTGGAGACAAGGCGCGCCCGCCAAAGAAAGTATGGCGCCCAAAACAGGCAAAAGCCGATGCACATGCATCGGCTGACACAAACATGGTATCCATGATCCAGACAGAGTAGCACGTCCAAGACATTGGACATATGGCAAGCTGAGATCGGACGAGAAAAAATCAAAAGCAAAGGATCTTATCTCCAACATGTCACGTAGCTACGTGGAAATCCAAGAAGTTGCAAACCATCGTCAAGCATTGCAATGGAAAGGAGGCCGGTTCCCGCAATCGGCCAAAACTATCCTCAACATACCTTGTCTGTAAAAGTTGATCCAACAGATTAAGAGCGATACCATCAAGTACTTGACAGAATCGGCTCGGGGGGCACATAGATGGATGAGACACGAGGATATGAAGCTGGGAACGGATGTCAAATGTCCAGCAGAGCAGCTCAAGTGTGGGGGCCGATACGTAAACAAATCGGCCGTAAAAATGGAAAACTCCAAATTTTTTGGACACAGCCGATGCGTAGACATCGACTTAAGAACTAAAGCCGATGCACGGCCATCGACTCAAGGGATACGACTGTTACAAGTAGAAGCCTAATGGAGCAGTCATCAATTAGCGAGGCTCTACTGAAGGAACCCTTCAGTGGAATTATTGGTGGTTCCATTAGCAAATCTTCCAAGATCAGCAACACCTGCATGCAGATCAGGTTAGGATCATGAGAACAGCCGATGACCATCCAGTTGGCTGTGGCGTTTTCTCCTGGGGCTTGACCAAGGTGACAACTTCATCAAACATCGTCACCAGAAGTTACATTAGTCCAGGTGATGAGCCGATCTGAGCAGCAAACAAGAATGGAGCTAGGAAGAGTTCAAGGGCCACCGTTTGAGGCTTCTTGGTTCAAGAGCTGCTGATCCTTCCAGCCGTCCTAGTGCATTGTCTCCTTGATGTAAAGATTTCCTGCCCAATTTTGATGAAGAGCTGGAGTGGTCGGGGGCAGCTCACCTGGGAGGTTCTCTGCTATTGAAAGCCGATTTGGTCGTAATCGGCTAACGCCACTACTTGAAGCCGATGATGGCCCATTCGGCTGGTACACCTTTATCCTCGCCTTGATCGAGGTTCTGGGGGCAGCTCGCCCTAAGCTTTTTTCTGGAGCTGATTTTGTTGAAATCGGCTGACTTTGCATCGCCGCTTGTTTGAAAGGTGGTGGATTACGCAGAAGGGAACTGTTCGAGCTGGTGGGAGAGTTTGAAGAAGGAGCCATCATCTGGTTAGGCTCTAGACCAGTTTGTTGCGAAGGAGTAGAACATCGCAAGGGAAGCCATGAGCAAACACCTGTTGCAGGGGTATCACTTCAACGTCAAGGTTGTCAAGAATGTGCCAAGGAGCTTTCCTGGAGCATTAATCCAGGAGTTTTGCCGTCACAACATCACGATCGGATGATTTTGAAGTCCAAAGATCTAGGGGTCTCAAGGCTGCTGGCTGGACCTGTCGAGTTGGAAGTTTGGATCTGAATTTCATGGGTTGCAAGTTAACATCTGAGAAGGCAATTAGATCGATATGTCTTGCGATCTATTGGAGAAGCTGATGCATTGCCATCGGCTCATTGAGCATCGACCGAATCGACAATCGGCAGACTCAGTACGAAGGGCAATCGGCTAAATCATCACAAAGGAAATCAGTAAAATCAAATTGGGGAAATTCTTCATTGATGAACGAGGTTTTTACATGAAGAGCTGATTGCTCTCAAAAGGAAGTCCTAGGGGATACATTGCCCCATCTACTACTCCTAGCGCTATCCTATCTAGGGCCGCTGCTGCCTCATCGCCGCTCAAGCCTGCGCCGCCTCCCGCCGGCTGTCGCCGTTGTGCCAGAGACCTTCACCCTCGTCTCTCATCCCGTCGCCGCGATCACCGCCGTCGCTGAGGTTCCTGCCGTGGGCAATGACGTTTGGCCGGCGGCTCGTGGAGAGCTGCTCCTCCTCCCTCCTCCTCCTTCACCCCCAGGAGGACTCGTCCAGAGAAGTCGTCGTCGTCGCTTCCTCCTCCGATTCCCCAATGGCAAGGAAGCGGAGGTCGCTCTCCCCGTCCGTCAAAGATCGGTCATCTTCGACCGACGGAGGAGTCGTGCTCGACTCGTCGCGCTGGCCATGGCGCGGCGATGCTGGCCGCGTGGGCCTCCCGCGGGTCCCACTCCTGTCGCTCACGAAAGGGGGAGGACTGGGTAGAGACCCAGAAGAGGAAGAAGAAGACATGGCAGAGAGGCTTGGAAGTGCTGTGCGTAAAGGGGATGAAGAAGGGAGCTGCCAAGGCCAAATAAAAAGGGATATAGCGGCTAAGGCTTTTGCAGCTTCGAGGACGGTGCCGAATCAAATCGTGCAGAGAAGTTGAGAAGGCAAGACGTCATCATGAAGAATATCCAGCTTTCTCGCCACGACGTGACTCGAAAAGAGATGGTTTTGCAATTATCATTATCAAAACCAGGGGCATGTGTTACCACCCGATTTTGGCCAAACGAGGGGGTAAGTGAAGATGGGCTTTGAAGATTACATGGAGCATCTTTGAAGCGGCCTCAGCGAAGAGTTTGGGCTTAATCGCCTATGTATCCGTATATATAGATCGAATCATGTTTAGATTTAACAGATAGAGTTTGGCCCGTGCACGTTAGGTGCACGCTCAATTAGAAAGTCCCTTGGACTATAAATATGTATCTAGGGTTATCGAGAAAGGAGGACAATCATCGTTCAAACAAACACAAATCAGGCGCATCGCCACCCCTTCCTCGAGGGTTTCTCCCGGGCACCATGTCTCAGATCGCATCTAACGATCTAGGCAAAGATACGCTTATTCGTCTTGTACTGCTCGTGCCGAAGCCTTGTTGATGGCGAGCAGATTACTTATCATTAGGTGTTTAGGGGCTTGCATTGATGCTTTCTCGTGCATATCTGGGCAATGCCGTCCCTCGACACCTAGCTGCCCTTACACCTTTACGGGTGGCAGCATCTTGCTTGTTCGTTACTTAGTAGATCCGATCTCGTTATAGTTGCCCGTCCGCGGGATTAGTTTAATATCCGCATAGTTAGGCTTATGCTGGGGTCGACGATCCCAGAGGCGTTAGGTGTTGTTTACCCTCGAGGGATGTTCCGGAATCAACGTTATGTTGGTTTTTAGGCCTCTCGTAGGGGTAGTTTGCATCATCTTCCGAGCTGCTAGGCCCGATCACACGTAGGACGTTCCGGCTATGCGGTGAAAACCCTAAACTCGTCGTGGATCGCTTTAGCTTTGTTTGATCACAGATCCCCATGCCATTGCAACAAGAACCATGGGGCGACGGCCTTTGAGCCGATCCACATGGAAACCCGAGAGCCGATAGGCCTCGATTTAATGTTTACGTGTCTACCATGCAGAACAATCGGGCACTCTAACACCTTCCCATCGGGTCTACAGGTGGCACGCCCAGCAACCGCCAGACGTGGCCTAAGATTTGCGGACGACGCGAGGTGCCAGGTCCACTAAGCGTCCCGAGGAGCCTCCCGGCTCTTCGTGTTGCTTACCCATTGCCCGCCGGTGGGTTTTGGAGGGTAACACGAGCGGAGCGTGTCTCTCTCCCACACAAGCATGAATTTATTCAGAGAACTAAGAGAACAAAAAAAATAAAAGCACACAGACGCTCCAAGTAAAGTACATAAGATGACGGAATAAAAATAGTTTCACTAGAAGTGACCCGATAAGTTGTCGATGAAGAAGGGGATGCCTTGGGCATCCCCAAGCTTAGATGCTTGAGTCTTCTTAAAATATGCAGATGAACCACCGGGCATCCCCAAGCTAGACCTTTCACTCTTCTTGATCATAGATATCATCCTCTTCTCTTGACCCTTGAAAACTTCCTCCACACCAAACTTCAAGCAAACTCATTAGAGGGTTAGTGCATAATCAAAAATTCACATGTTCAGTGACACAATCATTCTTAACACTTCGGACATTACCCAAAGCTACCGAAAGTTAATGGAGCAAAGAAACCCATTCAACATAGCAAAAGCGGCAACGAAATAAAAGGCAGAATCTATCAAAGGAAAAGGTAAAGACGAATTTTGGCAGGCACTTAACTTGCTCAAACGGAAAACTCAAAACTAATGAAAGTTGCGTACATATCCAGGATCTCGACGTAAATTGGCAAAAAATTATTTTTTACAAGAGAGTTCTCGCAAATTAGGATGTTTCAAGCTGCGAGCAATCCAAATCTAGCATCAACTTTACCATAGAGACTTTACTTGGCACAAAAACATGATAAGGAGAGGTTGCAACGTAGTAACAACTTCCAAGACTCAACAAAACAAAGTAAAATAAAACCATGGGTTATCTCCCAAGAAGTGCTTTCTTGATAGCCATTAAGATGGGCTCGTAATTTTAATGATGCACTTCAAAAAAAGAGTTGAAGCAAAAGAGAACATCAAGAGGCAAATTCAAAACACATTTAAGCTAACCCACTTTCTATGAAAAGGAATCTTGTACACAAATAAATTCATGAAGAACAAAGTGGCAAGCATAGAAAAGCAACACAAGCGCAATTTCAAGATTCTCAACATAAAGAGGGGAAACTTAATATTATTAAGATGCATATAACCATGTTTCCTCTCTCATAATAACTTTCAGTAACATCATGAACAAACTCAACAATATAACTATCACATAAAACATTCTTGTCATGAGCCACATGCATAAAATTATTACTTTCCAAGCATAATCAATTTTATTAGTAAAAGTGGGAGTAAAACTACCATAACCATCATTGTAATCATCATAAATTGAAGGCATGGTATAATCATAAATAACCTTTATCCTCCATAGTAGGTGGCACCAAAATACCACTATCATTATAATCATCATAAATAGGAGGTAAAGTATCATCAAAGTAAATTTTCTCCTCAAAACTTGGGACTAAAAATATCATCTTCATCAAAACCGACCTCCCCAAGCTTAAATTCTTCCATAGCATTAGCAACAATAGTGTCCAAAGAGTTCATGCTAATAACATTGCTACAACTATTTTGTAAACAAAGTTCCATGGGTTTTTTCATTCTCTCTTCAAACACATCATGTCCTAATTCAAGATAAAGTTCATAAAGTTCCCTAATTTTTTTGTTGTTTTCCATTAAGCCTAACTAGTGAAAATAAAAACAAGAAACAAAAAGAAATAATTGCAGAATCTAAAGGAGATACCTCCGAGCACTCACACACCGGCAACAGTGCTAGGAAATAGCTTAGTAGCGGAAGATGTGAATACCTTTACCTTACCTCCCCGGCAACGGCGCTAGAAAACAGCTTGATGTCTACGTGTGCTTCTATTCTTTGTAGACAGTTGGGCCTCCAAGAGCAGAGGTTTGTAGAACAGAAGAAGTTTCCCTTAAGTGAATCACCCAAGGTTTATCGAACTCGGGAGGTAGAGGTCAAAGATAGTCCTCTCAAGCAACCCCGCAATTAAGATACAAGAAGTTCTTGTATCCCAACACACCTAATACACTTGCCGATGTATAGGTGCACTAGTTCGGCGAAGAGATAGTAAAACACAGTGTGGTATAGATGAATATGAGTGGTAATAACAATCTGAAATAAATATGCAGCGAGTAAACATGCGTAGAACAGTAAGTAAGCGGTGTTTGCGTATTGGAAACAAGGCCTAGGGATCATACTTTCACTAGTGGACACTCTCAACATTGATCACATAATAAATTAATAACTTCTCCTCATTTGTGCTACACTCTTTGTTGGATGACAAACACCATTCATTGTGTAGGGCTACAAGAGCTCCCTCAAGCCGGAGTTAACAAGCGCCACAATATTCAGCATTCATATTTAAGTAACCTTAGAGCATAATAGATCTTTGCAATTAAACCAAGTACTAACATAGCATACACACTGTCACCATTACACTATGAAGGGGGAATAGATCACATCAATACTATCATAGTAATAATTAACTCCATAACCTACAAGAGATTATGATCATAACCTACGCCAAGAACTACACGATGCACACATGTCACCATTACACCATGAAGGAGGAATAGACTACTTTAATAACATCACATGAGTAGCACATAGACTAATAGCGATAAAGCTCATCATATGGATCTCAATCATGCAAAGCAATTCATGAGATCATTGTATTGAGAGAGAGATTAACCACATAGCTACCGGTGCCCTTAGCCTCGAGGAGAACTACCCTCCTCATCATGGGAGCAGCAGCATTGATGGAGATGGCGGTGTCGATGGAGATGCCTTCCGGGGCACCCTGTGCATGGAACAGAGACTGGTCCCCCGATCTTGGCCGCGATGGCGGCGGCTCGGAACTTTTCTCGTATCGTGGCTTATTCGTGTCGAGGATTTAGGTCGTGAGGCTTATATAGGCGAAGAGTCGGAGTCGGAAGGTTGGGGGCCCACACGAGGGGGCGCACGCCCCCTCCGGCCGCGCCTCGCCATGGCGTGTGGGGGCCCTGGGCCTCCCCTCTGGTCCCTCTCCGGTGTTATGGAAGCTTCATGGAAATATAAGATCGTGGGCCTTGATTTCGTCCAATTCCGAGAATATTTCCTTACTAGGATTTCTGAAACCAAAAACAGCACGGAACTGGCACTTCGGCATCTTGTTAATAGGTTAGTTCCGAAATGCATCAAAACATCATAAAGTGTGAACAAAACATGTAGGTATTGTCATAAAACAAGCATGGAACATAAGAAATTATAGATACGTTTGAGACGTATCAGGGAGCTCCTCGACAATGCCCACCATGAGGGTCTTAGGGTTGACGAAATCCTACAGGTTAACACTAGACATCGGATACCAAAAGAACATGGAGCAAGATTTACCCAGATTCGGGGCCCTCGTTGAGGTAAACCCTTATTCATGCTTGTCTGGTCTTGATTTATCGATGAAAATATGTTACAATGGGGCAGCCGATAGACTGCTATGGTGAACTCGTCGAGAGGCAAGGTTTCTAGGGTTGATGTTTGGTAGATTGTACTGGTTGCGTAAGTCCGTTCTTCGGCTGGACCTCTCCTGGCCTTTATATAGGAGGCCAGGTCCCGAGAGACCCGTCCGAACTCGACTAGGTTACATCAAGATCTAACCTATCCTTTCCTTTATCGACATATTCTCGCTTTGTTCATCAAGAATATGTCTTATTGTAAGTCTTCTTTGTTGTAACCGACGTATGAGCCCACCTTGGATCATGGCAATCCTCATGGGCCCCTTGTTGGGTCAAAGGAGGTAGACTAATGTCGAGTACCCGAAGGGTAATGCCCACATCATATGTGTAACAAATAAAATAAAGATAAGAGATTTGTGAGCAGCACATCCGTAAATACTCTTGCCCCTAAAGCCAGAGGTGACAAGAGCCTGATGGTCCAACCACTATTCTTATAGCCGCAAGCAACAATAGTTATTAAGTAAATGAATACAGACCAAAGCCTTAAGCTAGATGATTGTGCCATGATCCTGAATGAATCACTAAACATGTAACGTTACTTTCCCCTTTCGGTCACTGAGGTTTCGCGGTAGCACGCGTTTCTCCACTCATCCCACCTCTTCCCTTGATCGACTTGAATGACAGGGGTACCTACAGATCATCAAGACGAGGCAAAGAGACAAGGATACAAAATTGCAAAAGTCCGATTCAATACTTACACATAATATAAGATTAGATGCACATAATCGCTGCGAGGATTCACCCCAACCCGCGGCCTGTGAGGACTACTCCCACATAATATCAAGATCAAATACAAAGATAGAAATTACTGTGGAAAATACTTAGATTCATATCACAATATTCTTACAATGGTCGCCAATTCTCAAGGAGATCTCTATTACAATGGTGATGGCTATGGCTATGGAGGAGATTGTAGATGGGACTAATGAACTGTGGTGATGGATCTCCTTCGGTGTGGTGCAGATGGATCTGGTGGATGGCGGCTCTATTTGGCAACGAATGGCTCTCTCATCAGTGTCGGTCCCTTCACGAAACTTGTAGCGTTTGACCTCAGGAATCCAGCAGCACATGGTACAGGCGCATGGTATGGGCGGGGCTTGCCCTTACCGATGCCTGTTAAAGCCCCTGGAACCGCCTTTTGAGTTTAGTCAACTTTGCCATTTTCCTGGCGCAATTTCCTTCCATAATTGCAGATCCATTTGTTATTATGACGTGATTTCCTGCAGAACATCCAAAAATGGAAGACATTGCACATCTTTCCATTGATTAGGTATTAGTTGCAAGTTGAGAGGTAAACTTAGTCATTTTCTTGACTTAGCTAAGGGTTTAAACGCGAGAAAATATGGTGTATTTCACAAGCACTCATTCCACGTCACTCCCATTCAGGAAATCTTTAACAAACCCTCGGTTGTATCTCCCGAGGTATTCAGCTATATCAGGCTTATTCATAAGCCCAAGAGCAGCCATGGTATTACCTGAAACTATTTAAAAACTTAAGTAGAAACAATAATAAATTAGCAACTAAGGACAAAGACCAAAAGTGCTGAGCTCTGATACGTTGCAAACGTATCTATAATTTTTGATGCTCCATGCTTATTTTACATCAATTTCTATATGTTTTGTTTACACTTCATTGCATTTTTATGCATTTTATGGAACTATTGACAACACACAAAGTGCCCCTGTTTTCTGTTGTTTTTGTATTTCAAAAGTAGTACAGGAAATATTCTCGGAATTGGACGAAACAAAAGCCGAAGTTCCTATTTTACTGTAACGAAGACGGAGTCCAGAGGAGAGACCGAGCCGAGCCAGGAGGTGGCCACACCACCCCTAGGCGCGGCCCAGCCCCTGGCCACGCCTAGGCATGGTGTGGGCCCCTCGGGTGCTCACCGACCTCGCCCTTCCGCCTATAAATACATCTGATCGAGAAAAACCTAAATACCTGAGCCTCCATTGATGCGCGTAGATGTACACGTCCGTTGGGAACCCCAAGTGGAAGGTATGATGGCACGACAGCAGCAGTTTCCCTCAGATGAAACCAAGGTTATCGAACCAGAGGAGCCAAGAAGCACGTTGAAGGTTGATGGTGGCGAAATGTGATGCGGCGCACACCAGGGATTCCACGCCAACGTGGAACCTGCAACACAACCAAAGTACTTTGCCCCAACGAAACGCGAGGTTGTCAATCTCACCGCCTTGAGAACAAAGGATTAACCGTATTGTGTGGAAGATGATTGTTTGCGAAGAAAACAAAAAACAAATATTGCAGCATTGTATGTGATGTAAAGAATAGGACCGGGTAGTTCACTAGATGTGTCTCTCCCATAAGATAAAAGCATGTTGGGTGAACAAATTATAGGGGCAATTGACAACAGAAAAGGGCATAACAATGCATATACATGATATGATAAATATAGTGAGATTTAATTGCACATACAAAGTACATAGACCGCCATCCAATCGCATCTATGCCTAAAAGTCCACCTTCAGGTTATCATCCGAACCCCTTTCAAGATTAAGTTGCAAAGCAACAGACAATTGCATTAAGTATGGTGCGAATGTAGTCAACAACTACATCCTAGACATAGAATCAATGTTTTATCCCTAGTGGCAACAAGACAACACAACCTTAGAACTTTCTGTCACCGTCCCAGGTATCAATGAAGGCATGAAACCACTATCGAGCATAAATACCTCTTGGAGTTAAGAGTAACTTGGCCAGAGCTCTACTAATAACGGAGAGCATGCAAGATCATAAACAACACATAAGCAATAGATTGATAATCACCATAACATAGTATTCTCTATTCATCGGATCCCGACAAACACAACATATAGTATTTAGTATAGATGATCTTGATCATGTTAGGCATCTCACAAGATCCGACAATGAAGCACATGAGGAGAAGACGACCATCTAGCTACCGCTATGGACCCATAGTCCAGGGTGAACTACTCACTCATCACTCCTGAGGCGATCATGGCGATGAAGAGTCCTCCGGGAGATGAATCCCCTCTCCCAGGTGCCGAGGCGATCTCCCTGGTCCTGGCGGACGGCGCGCGTCTCGCAAGGTTTTCCGTATCGGCTCTCGGTACTGGGGCTTTCGACGAGGCTTTAAGTAGGCGGAAGGGTAAGTCAAGGGGTGGCACGAGGGCCCCACACACACCAGGCGCGCGGTCCAGCCCCCGTCGCGGCCTGCGTGGCGGCGCTCGTCGCCCACTTCGTTATTCCGGTCTTCCGGAAGCTTCGTGCAAAAATAGGACCCCGGCGTTGATTTCGTCCAATTCCGAGAATATTTCGTTACTAGGATTTGGAAACAAAAAATGCAAAACAAGAACGGCTCTTCGGCATCTTGTTAATAGGTTAGTTCCAGAAAATGCGTAAATACGACATATAATGTGCATAAAACATGTAGATATCATCAATAATGTAGCATGGAACATAAGAAATTATCGATACGCTGGAGACGTATCAGCATCCCCTAGTTCTGCTCGTCCCGAGCAGGTAAAACGATAACAAAGATAATTTCTGAAGTGACATGCCATCATAATCTTGATCATACTATTTGTAAACATATGTAATGAATGCAGCGATCAAAACAATGGTAATGACATGAGTAAACAAGTGAATCATAAAGCAAAGACTTTTCATGAATAGTACTTCAAGACAAGCATCAATAAGTCTTGCATAAGAGTTAACTCATAAAGCAATAAATCAAAGTAAAGGTGTTGAAGCAACACAAAGGAAGATTAAGTTTCAGCGGTTGCTTTCAACTTACAACATGTATATCTCATGGATATTGTCAACATAGAGTAATATAACAAGTGCAATATGCAAGTATGTAGGAATCAATGCACAGTTCACACAAGTGTTTGCTTCTTAAGGTGGAGAGAAATAGGTGAACTGACTCAACATAAAAGTAAAAGAAAGGTCCTTCAAAGAGGAAAGCATTGCATGTATTTGTGCTAGAGCTTTTATTTTGAAAGCATGAAACAATTTTGTCAACGGTAGTAATAAAGCATATGAGTTATGTAAATTATATCTTACAAGTTGCAAGCCTCATGCATAGTATACTAATAGTGCCGCACCTTGTCCTACTTAGCTTGGACTACCGGATTCGCAATGCACATGTTTCAACCAAGTGTCACAAAGGGTACCTCCATGCCGCCTGTACAAAGGTCTAAGGAGAAAGCTCGCATTTTTGATTTCTCGCTTTTGATTATTCTCAACTTAGACATCCATACCGGGACAACATGGACAACAGATAATGGACTCTTTAATGCATAAGCATGTAGCAACAATTATTATTCTCATATGAGATTGAGGATATATGTCCAAAATGAAACTTCCACCATGATTCATGGCTTTAGTTAGCGCCCAATGTTCTTCTCTAACAATATGCATGCTCCAACCATTAAGGTGGTAGATCCTCTTACTTCAGACAAGACGGACATGCATAGCAACTCACATGATATTCAACAAAGAGTAGTTGATGGCGTCCCCAGAAGCATGGTTCTCGCACAACAAGCAACTTAATAAGAGATAAAGTGCATAAGTACATATTCAATACTACGATAGTTTTTAAGGCTATTTTGTCCCATGAGCTATATATTGCAAAGGTGAATGATGGAATTTTAAAGGTAGCACTCAAGCAATTTACTTTGGAATGGCGAGAAATACCATGTAGTAGGTAGGTATGGTGGACACAAATGGCATAGTGGTTGGCTCGAGGATTTTGGATGCATGAGAAGTATTCCCTCTCGATACAAGGTTTAGCTAGCAAGGTTATTTGAAGCAAACTCAAGGATGAACCGGTGCAGCAAAACTCACATAAAAGACATATTGTAAACATTATAAGACTCTACACCTGCCTTCCTTGTTGTTCAAAACTCAATACTAGAATTATCTAGACCTTAGAGAGACCAAATATGCAAATCAAATTTTAGCAAGCTCTATGTATTTCTTCATTAATGGTTGCAAAGTATATGATGCAAGAGCTTAAACATGAGCACAACAATTGCAAAGTATCACATTATCCAAGACATTTTATTACTACATGTAGCATTTCCCAATTCCAACCATATAACAATTTAACGAAGAAGAAACTTCGCCTTGAACATTATGAGTAAAGCCTAAGGACATATTTGTCCATATGCAACAGCGGAGCGTGTCTCTCTCCCACAAAGTGAATGCTAGGATCCATTTTATTCAAACAAAACAAAAAAAAACAAAACAAAACAAACCGACGCTCCAAGTAAAGAACACAAGATGTGACTAAATAAAAATATAGTTCCAGGGGAGGAACCCGATGATGTTGTCGATGAAGAAGGGGATGCCTTGGGCATCCCAAGCTTAGACGCTGAGTCTTCTTAGAATATGCAGGGGTGAACCACTGGGGCATCCCCAAGCTTAGAGCTTTCACTCCTCTTGATCATAGTATATCATCCTCTCTCTTGACCCTTGAAAACTTCTTTCACACCAAACTTCAAGCAAACTCATTAGAGGGTTAGTGCACAATTAATAATTCACATGTTCAGGGGTAAAACAATCATTCTTTACACTTCTGGACATTGCACAAAGCTACTGGACATTAATGGATCAAAGAAATTCATCCAACATAGCAAATACGGCAATGCGAAATAAAAGGCAGAATCAAAAAAAACAGTCCGTAAAGAAGAATTTTAAAATGGCACCAGAATTGCTCAAATGGAAAACTCAAAACTAATGAAAGTTGCGTACATATCTGAGGATCACGCTCGTAAATTGGCAGATTTTTTCAATTTTCTACAGAGACTTGTGCCCAGATTCGTGATGAGACAGCAATGCTGTTTCTGCGCAGCGATCCCAAATATAACATCAACTTTAATATAGAAACTTTACTTGGCACAAACATGATAAGGAGAGGTTGCTACAGTAAACAACTTCCAAGACTCAAATATAAAACAAAGTACTGTAGTAAAAACATGGGTTGTCTCCCATAAGCGCTTTTCTTTAACGCCTTTCAGCTAGGCGCAGAAAGTGTAAATCAAGTAACATCAAGGGATGGAGCATCAATATTATTTTTCTTGCAAACACAACTTGTTGCAGAGGGTACTTTAGGTGCTCCATTATCCAAATTTTCTATAGTAGTGCTAGGGGTTTTAGCAATTTTAGGCCTATAATAATTCTTTTGTTTAGGCACTTTAGAGGCATACATGAATTTTTGCTCTTTACCCACATAAGCTTTCTCATTATACTTGAGAGAAGAAAAGGTTGAACCCAAGGTTCCCATAGCTTTTTCAAGTTCATCAATCCTGTTGGTTTGATTATCATGGACAACACAAGTTCCTAGGACATTAATTCTTTTATCAACTCCTCCTAGGGATTTATCAAGTTCATCAATTTTATCCAATAACATTTCCAATTTAGTTTCAATACTTGGAAATTTTTTCTCTATGGTTTCCAATTTTTTCATAACATCCTCCAAGAGAGATTTCAATTTTAACTTCATTAACAGTGGTATTCCAACTAGACTCTCAATGATGCAACTAGCTTCTAAAGCGGAGTACCTAGGAAATTACCTCCCGAAAGAGTATCAAGAACATACCTATTCCAACTAGATAAACCAACATAAAAGTTCCTAAGAAGGATAGTGGTGGAGTGTTTCTTAATGCACCTATGATGAGCATTACTAATTCTGTACCAAGCATCTTTAATACTTTCTCCACCTTGTTGCTTAAAAGAACGAACTTCAACTACAGGATTACTCATGATAACAGTAGTAAAAGAAACTAGGCAAATAAAGACAAGTAACTAATTTTTTGTGTGTTTTTGATATAGAGAACAAGACAGTAAATAAAGTAAAACTAGCAACTAATTTTTTTGTGTTTTGTTTAGGTGCAAACAAAGTAGTAAATAAAATAAAGCAAGACAAAAACAAAGTAAAGAGATTGAAGTGGAGACTTTGCAACGTGTCTTGATCTCAGAATTCGCCAGAAATTTAGCTTGATGCGCGTAGATGTACACGTCCGTTGGGAACCCCAAGTGGAAGGTATGATGAGCACAGCAGCAAGTTTCGATGAAACCAAGGTTATCGAACCAAGAGGAGCCAAGAAGCACGTTGAAGGTTGATGGTGGCGAAATGTGATGCGGCGCAACACCAAGGATTCCTGCGCCAACGTGGAACCTGCACAACACAACCAAAGTACTTTGCCCCAACGAAATAGCGAGGTTGTCAATCTCACCGGCTTGTTGTAACAAAGGATTAACCGTATTGTGTGGAAGATGATTGTTTGCGAAAGAAAAGAAACAAATATTGTAGATTGTATGCGATGTAAAGAATAGGACCTGGGTCCACAGCCACTAGAGGTGTCTCTCCCATAAGATAAAAGCATGTTGGGTGAACAAATTACACCGGCAATTGACAAATAGAAAAGGGCAATAACAATGCATATACATGATATGATAAATATAGTGAGATTTAATTGGGCATTACGACAAAGCACATAGACCGCCATCCAACTGCATCTATGCCTAAAGAGTCCACCTTCGTGTTATCATCCGAACCCCTTTCTATTAAGTTGCAAAGCAACAGACAATTGCATTAAGTATGGTGCGTAATGTAATCGATAACTACATCCTTAGACATAGAATCAATGTTTTATCCCTAGTGGCAACAAGACAACACAACCTTAGAACTTTCTGTCACTGTCCCGTATCAATGAAGGCATGAACCCACTATCGAGCATAAATACTCCCTTTTGGAGTTAAGAGTAAAAACTTGGCCAGAGCCTCTACTAATAACGAGAGCATGCAAGATCATAAACAACACATAAGCAATAGATTGATAATCACCATAACATAGTATTCTCTATTCATCGGATCCCGACAAACACAACATATAGTATTACAGATAGATGATCTTGATCATGTTAGGCAGCTCACAAGATCCGACAATGAAGCACATGAGGAGAAGACGACCATCTAGCTACTGCTATGGACCCATAGTCCAGGGGTGAACTACTCACTCATCACTCCGGAGGCGATCATGGCGATGAAGAGTCCTCCGGAGATGAATCCCCTCCGGCAGGGCGGAGGCGATCTCCCGAATCCCCCGAGATGGGACGGCGGCGGCGGCCTGGAAGGTTTTCCGTATCGTGGCTCTCGGCACTAGGGGTTTGCGACCGAGGCTTTAAGTAGGCGGTAGGGTAGGGGGCGCACGAGGGCCCCACACACCAAGGCGGCGGCCATCCTGGTCGCGCGGCCGGCGTGGCGGCGCTCGTCGCCCCACGTTATCCTTTCGGTCTTTCGGAAGCTTCGTGCAAAAATAGGACCCGGGCGTTGATTTCATTCAATTTCGAGAATATTTCACTAGGATTTCTGAAACCAAAACAGCAGAAAAAAGAACTGGCTTTCGGCATCTTGTTAATAGGTTAGTTCCTAAAATGCGTAAATACGACATATAATGTGCATAAAACATGTAGATATCATCAATAATGTAGCATGGAACATAAGAAATTATCGATACGTTGGAGACGTATCATCCATCCACAAAAAGTTCCATCGCGGCTGCCATCATCGACCCTAGCTCAGGAGGGTTCTGAAGCTCTTCTCGGCACCCTGCCGGAGAGGGAGATCATCACCGGAGGCCTCTAAATCGCCATGCCGACCTCTGAAGTGATGCGTGAGTAGTTCATCTCTGGACTATGGGTCCATAGTAGTAGATGGTTATCTTCTCCAATTTATGCTTCATGTTTAGATCTTGTGAGCTGCCTATCATGATCAAGATCATCTTTATGTAATGCTACATGTTGTGTTTGCTGGGATCCAATGAATATTGAATATATGTTGAGATTGATTATATACTTGTCATATGTTATTTGTGATCTTTCATGCTCTCAGTTGCTAGTAGATGCTCTAACCAAGTATGTGCTTGTGACTCCAAGAGGGAGTATTTATGCTCGATAGTGGGTTCATGCCTCTAGTAATATGTTGCTACTAGGGACAAAACAAAAATGCTTTGTCTAAGGATAATTCTTTTGTTTACTTTACACACTTTGCTTAATGCAATAATCTTTTGCTTGCAACTTAATACTTAAAGGGGTGCGGACGCTAACCGGAAGGTGGATTATTAGTCATAGACGCAGTTGGATTACGGTCTATGTATCATGTTGTGATGCCCAAATGAATCTCATAGTAATCATCTTGTCATGTATGGTCTTTATTCTGCCAATTGCCCAGCTGTAATTTATTCATCCAACATGTTATTTATTTTTATGGAGAGACACCTCTAGTGAACTGTGGACCCCAGTCCTTTCTTTTACACCGATAAAACCATCTACAAACACTGCTCGTTTACTTACAAGCACTGTTCTCTTTATTTCACTGCAAACAAACATCTCTTTCCACACTATACATTTAATCCTTTGTTTTCAGCAAAACCGGTGAGATTGAAAACCTCACTGTAAGTTGGGGCAAAGTATTTTAGTTGTGTTGTGTGCAGGTTTCACGTTGTTGCTAACGCCGGTAGTGTGTCCTGCCAAAAGTCAGCTAGCAACACCTTCAAAAGTGATTTCTTTCTCCTACTGGTCGATTAAAACTTGGTTTCTTACTAAGAGAAAACTTGCTCTTCGGGTTCCGCAGCGGTGTGCTCTGTACTCATCAAGCTCCCCGGCAACAGCGCCAGAAAATAGCTTGACAACTGCAAGAACACAGATCAATTGTAGCTAGTTTCGAAATAAGAGTATTTAACCACGAGGAGCTACTAGTTAGGGTCTTAATGCCCCTTGCTACTGCCTATTAAAGATAACTTGTAATTTTTCTAATCTCAGAATGTTTTAAGGGGATGGTTGTAATAAGGTAAAATAAAGCAGTAAAATGCGTTATAAGAAATGAGTTGAAACTTAATAAGACAAATCGTTCTCTGGGATTATTGGATCTACCTCTAGCATTAGGATTCATGTTAATCAAGATGAAGCATGATTTTAATTATATTGTGTGTGGGAGAGCTCCGTAATAAGATGCGCCCAGAAAGTCATCGGTCATCGCATCTCTAAATAACCATAGCAGCTAGACTTCTGCAAGCCACATATTGACTATTGCTATTAAGGGTTTTACCCCGTGGTTATCGATATGAGCTTGGTGAGTCCCTCTTTATCCCCCCATCCATGTGTTAAAGTGTCGATACGGTAATGTCACTTCTCGCTGTTCACTTTACCACACTTCCAAGGGTAGTTCCCTCTCGAGACCATAAGGTAAATATTGCATGGTGCACAACACACAATATCAAGAGAGAGAACTAACACACATTAATACTTAAAACCATAAATCATCTTAGATTCATCTCATATTCATGCTAGGGTTTCTCCATCTTCCCAAGAACTAAAGGAACTACTCACACATGGAAGCAATGAAGAACATCATCATAATCTTATTGAGAGAATGAAAGGAATGGAATGAATTCGAACACAAATCCACAATAGCAATCAAGATTACAACTATGGTTGGAGGTGAATGGTGTTAATGATGTAGCGGTTAATGATGAAGGTGATGATGCCTTGTCCTCCGAGGATCCACGTAGCAGCCCGAATGTTGTCTTCTCCAAAGTTCCTTCTCTAGATCTGATCTAGGGCGGCGTTTCTCTGTTTTGCGGAGTTGTGTGTTTCAGATCTCTGTGCCGTCTCGGATAGTACGGGTGGGCTTCCCTCGTACTGATGCCCGTTAAACTTACTGGAAGTTTTCCTTGCATCCTCTTTTCGCCCAGGTGCATGATTAAGTGCTTAAATGATTTTTATCACGTCAAAATGCCAAAAAATGGCAGTTTTTATTGATATTTCATCATTGCCTTATTATTTCTAGATCATGTGTAGAAAAGCATAAAAGGGCGCGGTAGCGCGATGAGATACAAAAATCCTATTACTACTCAATGATAACTTAATGAAATAACGATGTAAAAACATGGTAAAATGCTCTCATCATTCTTCATAGTTCTTTGTACCATATGAGCTTCCCAACATGATTATGGTCATATTTGTAATACCTATGTGGTGGATCTTTATTCTATGATATGATGCTATGAGATTTGGTTATACTTTGTGTAAGATGTATTGATAGATGCATATTATGTACTCAGTTCTTAAGTATTGGTTCTGATTCAACTTGTATGCAAGAACGTGTGTGTGGGGTGATGTGTGTGTTAGATGGAATAGCATGGTTTTAGTGATTAAATAGTGACAACAAATTCATGGTCTGTTATGGATTTGCCTTTTCTTTGCTATCTCACTAGGGATAAAGTGAATGCATGTGCTATGTTCGTCACGTGACAATAGTGATGATCTTGTTTGTTCAAGGTAGCATATTTGATATTCAAACATCATTTCCAAGTACTTATGGCTATACTCTGTTAATTCTTAATACAAGATCTCATGAAGTTATTCCTATCTTGTGGAGTATAAGAGAGACATGTTGCATCATCTCTATGTTAGGACGTGATGCCCATATGAATGCGTATCTTACACATGTTGAAGTTATTTTCCTCATATCTCATTGATGAATTGTTATTGTCCACTACAACTTAAAAGAGAATAGTCAAGTGAACCCATGAACCCCAGACCAATTTTAATCATAGGAAACACCTTTCCATTACTTTTATCTTACTTTTTATTTGCAGCACTATTTTAATCTGAAAATACGAAAACACTTTTCTTTCTTATTTGCACTCAAAACCTCCAAAACAAACAAACCTTTACTGCTTTTACTTACTTTACTTCACTAGTTCAGCTTATTTTACTCTAGTTACTACTTTATATTATTTTTACTTAAACGAAACCTTGTGCTTGACAACCACACGGTGCAGACACAAGGCTTTAATTTATTTTACAGGATTGCTGGAAGAAGAGAGGGAGAGATAACTCTTTACTCCATTCCCCGAGAGTTCGATATAACCCTCGAGCCACCCTTGTGAAGAAAATACCCTGCTAACATAACACTCTGCACTTGGAGTCCCAACGTCATCACCATGGCAGCGGCCCCTCGGGCAGAGAAAGGATGCCAGGCGAGATTAGGGATATGCACAGAGGAGCTCGCTGTCTCCTAGCGCTTGAGAGGAAAGACGGGTAGGAATGATCCAGAGGGGAGCGGCACGCGTTGGTAGAGACCACATGCGGTGTGGCAGGCCCAACCTGAGGGGAAGGCCCAACAACATCAGGGCCAGGATCACATGTCACGCAAAGGCATGGGTGGGCTTGAAGGCCCAAGTACCATAGGCCAAGAACCGTCCAAAACAGCTGAGGGGCGGGACAAAGAGAACAGGGCAAGAAGTTGACATGGCGGAGACCACCGTGCGAAACCAAGAACATAGCAATCCGAGGAGATGCCACCAAGAAGCGGAAAATATCGTTTTCGAGCTCAAGAACATAAATGCTTTTGAATGGAGATCCAGTCTAAAACCAAAGCATGCTGCAAACTGAAGAATGTTAAACTGTATATAGGCTCTCCTGTATTTGTACCTCCTGTATGTACGTATCTGAACTCCCCTTGTGTATGAGGTGGACTTCTCTGTAATGTCCAACATATATATATAGCACCCGGCAGCCCTGTTTAGGGTTATGCCTTTCTATTACTTTGATATGGTATCAGAGCACGGGTCTTCCTAGAAACACATCTAAAGCGGCCGCCGCCGAAACCCTAGAGCACCGCGACGCGAGCAGGTTCATCGCTGATCTGCAGGCATGACTCTCGGGGCATCATCGTCGTCTTCGATGCCCGCTGGAAGCCCGCTGACTGTTGTTGTCACCGAGAAGCTGAATCGGGACAATTTCCTCCTGTGGCAAGCACAGGTGATGCCGGACATCCGTGGAGCCCAGTTGTACGGGTTCCTGGACGGAACGACGCCGGCGCCGGAGAAGGAGGTGAAGACCACAGATGCATCTAGGAAGGAAGTGATCGTTCCAAATCCAGAATACTCCAGATGGATCTCCCTTAATCTATCCGTGCTGGGCTATCTGGTTTGCAACATGTCCAGGGAGGTGTTGACCCAGATGGTTGGTCTGAAGTCTGCGGAGGAGGTCTGGAAGGCTGTCCTTGAGATGTTCTCATCGCAATCCAAAGCTCGTGTGGTGCATCTTCGCACTCAGCTGAATCAGACGCGCAAGGAGAACAAGACGGCAGCTGTATATTTCAATCAGATCAAGACCCTGGCGGATGAGATGGCTGCTGCAGGCAAGCCACTCGACAACGACGATGTTATATCGTATGTACTCGCCGGGTTACAGGATGAAACCTACAATGGATTTGTTGCTGCCATTACAGCCTTGATTAAGGCGGAGAAATTTATTAGCCTCAGTGATTTGTATGCTCAGTTGATCTCCTATGAAGCACGCCTGGAGGATCAGAATCCTACTGGATACTCGTATGTCAATGTTGCAACACGCGGTGGCCGGTCTGGTGGCTATCGAGGTGGACGAGGTGGAGGACGTGGCAACTATCAGGATCATCGGTATGAGCAGCGCGGTTACCAGGACCAGCGTGGAGGCTATGATCAGCGTGGTGGTTTCAATCCACGCGGTGGAGGCAATGGTGGCCGCAACGCGGGCTATTGTCAGTATAATGGTGATGGATCATTCCCAACCTGCCAAGTATGTGGCAAGGAGGGGCACATTGCCCTCAATTGCTGGAAGAGGTTTCAAAAGAATTACAGTGGCCCTGAAAAATCAGCTGGTGCAGCAGTAGGACCGTATGGATCATATGGAGTTGATACCAACTGGTACTCTGATTCTGCAGCCACAGACCACATTACAGGGGAGCTGGACAAGCTCCATGTGAGGGATCGATACAATGGCAATGAACAAATTCACACAGCCAATGGTGCAGGTATGGATATACATCATGTTGGTAGTTCTGTAATACATACCCCTAATCATCAATTGCATCTCAAAAACATTCTCCATGTCCCAACAGCCACAAAAAGTCTTCTATCTACTAGTCGCCTAACTCATGATAATCATGCCTTTGTTGAATACTGGCCTGACTCTTTTTTGTTAAGGATCAGGACACGAGGGAGGTTCTGCTCCACGGTAGATGCATTGATGGCCTCTACCCTCTACCACCGTCATCCATTCCGTCCCTCGGTCGACAAGCTCATGGGGCCTCCAAGTCTTCATCATCACTTTGGCATATGCGTCTAGGACATCTGTCTTCAGTTGTGGTTCATCAAGTTCTTCGCGATAATAATATTTCGTTTAGTGAGTCAAATAAGGAGTTTGTTTGTGATGCTTGTCAAATGTCCAAGAGCCATCAGTTACCTTATCCAAAGTCTTCTAGTGTATCCACATCACCTCTTGAACTTGTGTTTTCTGATGTATGGGGCCCTGCCTCTGAGTCCTTTGGTCGTTTTAAGTATTATGTGAGTTTTATTGATGATTATAGCAAATTCACTTGGATCTATCTTCTGAAAAATAAATCTGATGTGTTTCAAAAAAATTGTGACTTTCAAAGCCATGTCGAGTGACTCTTTGATAAAAAGATCATTGCTATGCAAACTGATTGGGGAGGGGAGTATCAAAAGCTTAACTCTTTTTTTTCAGCAGGTTGGTATATCCCATCTTGTGTCATGTCCTCATGCACACCAATAGAATGGTCCTGCTGAACGAAAACATCGACACATTGTTGAGGTCGGTTTGTCCCTTCTTGCATATGCATCTATGCATCTTAAGTTTTGGGATGAAGCTTTGATTACTGTTGTCTATCTTATTAATCGCCTCCCTAGCAAAGTCATCCAGTCTCAAACTCCCATGGAGCGTCTCTTTGGAAACAAGGTTGACTACTCTTTTCTGCGCATTTTTGGATGTGCATGTTGGCCAAATCTCCGTCCCTATAATCGGCATAAACTACAATTTAGATCCATCCAATGTGCCTTTTTAGGGTATAGTAGCTTACACAAGGGATACAAATGTCTTGACATCTCTAGTGGTCGAGTGTATATCTCCCGTGACATTGTTTTTGATGAATCAGTTTTTCCGTTTGCCTCATTACACTCTAATGTTGGTGCTCATCTTCGTGAGGAAATTAGTCTTCTTCCTCTTTCGCTCCAACCTCTTACATTGCATTCTCATGAGGGGCATGATTTACAGAACTTGACTGATGCTAATGCTAGTGATAATATTGCTGCTGAGTCTTATGTTCAGGAATCTGCTGAAAATTCTGCTTCTGGAGATGGTTCTGGTGCAAATTCTGGTGTTTCTCCTTCTAGCACAGATCCCGGTGAAGATTCTGGTGGCAGTACTGCTCATGATTGGCCTGCAACGTCAGCCGAATCTGCCTCGGGATCGCGTTCGTCAGCAGCGCCAGCAGATCCTTTCCCGCCTCGCGGGGCGCGTGCATGTGGCGGATCCGACAGCCTCGCCCGGATCTTCTGCGGCGTCGGCTGAGACAACGGAGACTTCTGGATCAAATGCGGCTGCTTTGCCTGCTGTGACGCCTGGATCCTCTGTGTGGCGCCTCCTGCTGTTTCGTCTGTGCCGACTGATCGCCTACGTACACTCTCCCAGAGTGGCATTCTGAAGCCTAAGACATACACGGACGGTACAGTTCGATATGATCGAGTTAAATTTGGAAATTTTTGCAGTACAGGTGAACCTTCCTCTATTGTTGAGGCTCTTGCAGATACTCGTTGGAAAACTACTATGGATGAGGAGTACTTGGCTCTCATGAAGAATGCGACTTGGCATTTAGTTCCTGCTACTCATGGTTAGATTGTTATTGACTGTAAGTGGGTTTATAAGATCAAACGCAAGGCAGATGGTACTATTGACAGGTACAAGGCCACATTAGTTGCTAAGGGTTTTAAGCAGCAATATGGTATTGACTATGAAGACACATTCAGTCCTGTTGTGAAAGCGGCTACTATACGTCTTGTGTTGTCTTTGGCAGTTTCTCAAGGTTGGAATTTGCGGCAATTAGATGTGAAGAACGCGTTTTTGCATGGTGTTCTGGAAGAAGAAGTCTACATGCGTCAGCCTCCTGGGTATGAGACAAGGGTTGGGCATGTGTGTAAACTGGACAAGGCGTTGTATGGACTCAAACAAGCACCTCGGGCTTGGTATTCTCGTCTTAGCTCTAAGTTGCAGTCACTTGGTTTTCTGCTTCCAAGGCTGATACATCGTTGTTTTTCTACAACAAAGGGGGAGTATCTATATTCATGCTCATTTATGTGGATTATATTGTTGTAGCTAGCTCCTCTGAGAAGGCTGTGATTGCTCTCTTGCATGATCTTGGCATGGACTTTGCTTTGAAGGATCTTGGTGAGCTCCATTACTTTCTTGGCATTGAAGTTAAAAAGGTACATGATGGTGTTGTTCTGTCTCAAACCAAGTATGCCAATGATTTACTTCACCGTGTTAATATGCATATATGCAAGACAGTTGATACACCCTTGTCAGTGACGGATAAGTTGTCTTTGACTGATGGTGAAGTACTCAGTAGTGATGATTCTACTCGGCATAGAAGTATTGTTGGAGCCTTGCAGTATATGACGTTGACAAGACCAGATCTTTCTTTCTCCGTCAATAAAGTGTGTCAGTTTTTACATGCTCCCACTACTGTTCATTGGACTGCAGTCAAGAGGATTCTTTGGTATCTCCGTGGTACTCTCACACTTGGGCTACACTTTCGCCGATCCTCATCTACATTGGTCAGTGCATTTTCTGATGCTGATTGGGCTGGGTGTCCGGATGATAGAAGGTCTACTGGTGGGTTTGCAGTATTTCTGGGTCCTAACCTGATATCGTGGTGTGCAAGGAAACAAGCTACAGTTTCTCGGTCTAGCACAGAAGCTGAGTATAAGGCATTGGCTGATGCTACAGCTGAAGTTATATGGGTGCAAACACTGCTCAAAGAATTGGGTGTGTCACAGACTCGATCTGCAGTGTTATGGTGTGATAATATTGGTGCAACGTATCTCTCTGCTAATCCTGTCTTTCATGCTCGGACTAAGCATATTGAGATTGATTATCACTTTGTTCGTGAGAGAGTTGCACAAAAGTTGTTGTACATAAAGTTTATACCTTCAGGGGATCAGGTGGCTGATGGATTCACTAAGCCACTTGCTGGAGGACAGCTGGAATTGTTTCGTCACAATCTTAACTTAGACAAGTTATGATTGAGGGGGAGTGTTAAACTGTATATAGGCTGTCTTGTATTTGTACCTCCTGTATGTATGTATGTATCTGAACTGCCCTCGTGTATGAGGTGGACTTCTCTGTAATGTCCAACATATATATAGCACCTTGCAGCCCTGTTTAGGGTTACGCCTTTCTATTACTTTGATAAAGAAACTGGGTGGGTTTGTGCCCTCCATGGCTAACTGCGATGAACACCAGGGATGGTGCAAACAACATAGAACCAGGGGCGACTGGAGAACATATCAGAGAAGAGAATTTTTCCAGCGTGAACTGTAGGAACGCGTCTCCTAGAGACGAGAAGGGGGCTGCGGTAGAGCTTGAGGATCCAAAGCCAACATGATGGGAGCTCACTTGGTGAGGAAGCCTTGAGAGAGAGCCAAGGTAGACGAAGCGCACACCGCACTGGCGTCCAGCCCGCCTGGACCATCACGCACAGCCACCAACGAAGTAGTAGGTGGAGGGAGCAACGGCGGAGTGCCGTCCGCCAGTTGCTCAGCCCTCCTTGCCCGCCATGCACGGCCGTAGACGGGGCTGCAGGGGCAGGGAGCAGCGTTGGAGCGCAACCCACCTGCGTCGATGGTCTGTCTGCTCCGCCGCATCCCAACGAGGAGGCAGCAGGGGGAGGGAGCTGCAGCAGAAGGGAAGGGAAGGGGGAGGTGGTGGGTGGGTGGGCTTGGTGGCTAGTCCTAGGGTTAGGAGTGCAGTCGCCGGCGGCCGAGAGGGCGGCTGGCGCGGGGTCGGCCTGGTCGCCATAGACACGCATGAGTCCATCTTTTCCCCTCGACGATTTTGTCCCAAGCTTTGGAAAATAATAATCTAACCCTCTAATAAAAAATATTATATACATGGTATCTATAAAATATTATATTTATTGATAGATTTTTCTAAAACTTTGTTTAAACTTTACTAGGTTTAATTTTTCAAAATAAATATAAACTTTAAGCTTTAGAATGGAGGTAGTATGACTTATAAGGATCGGCTAAAGATCCGACACGGTCACGTTGAGGAGCAGCACCAGGCTGACGGCCAAAGCGGCGACCACCTTGAAAGCACGTCGATCCAGGCCGTGGGCGTAGCAAATCACAAGAATGGTCAAGGACAGATCCAAATCCTTTTGTTTATACCATCTGCGTAGAGCTGATTCGATCTCACCAATCACAAGTTGCAGATTAAAAGTTCACAGCATACATTAGTTGATAAGGAGAAAACCACAAGTTGCAGATTTATAAACAAGGACATCGGATTTCTAACCGTTTATTCATATGCTTGACCTTGCGAGAGTCATTTATACATTCGTTTCACCTTCCACAAGGGACTCGAAACATTACAGAGGTGGTGTTGCGAGGAGGAGCAATGGAAACTGGAAAGGTGCTCGTGCTTCTCCTCTTCGGTCTTCTTCTCGGCGTCGCCAGATCAAGCCCGTCGCCTGAGCCTGAACCCGTGGCGTGCGCACATGGCACCTCCAACTGCACCGTGACTAACGCGTACGGCTCCTTCCCCGACCGCACTATCTGTCGCGCGGCGAACGCCACCTTCCCGAGCACAGAGAAGGAGCTCGTCGCAGCTGTGGCAACGGCAGCCGCGGCCAAGCGCAAGGTCAAGGCGGCCACCAAGCACTCCCACAGCTTCCCGAAGCTAGTCTGCCCTGGCGGCAGCGAGGGCACGATCATCAGCACGGAGCGGCTCAACCGGACGGTGAGCGTCGACACCTCCAGCGGCCTGATGACGGTGGAGAGCGGCATGGTCCTCAAGGACCTGATCGAGGACGCTGCCGCGGCGGGGCTAGCGCTGCCGCACTCGCCCTACTGGTATGGCATGACGATCGGTGGACTCCTGGCGACGGGCGCACACGGGAGCTCATTGTGGGGCAAGGGAAGCGCCGTGCACGAGTACGTGGTCAGAATGAGGATCGTCACGCCGGCTCCGGCGAACCAGGGTTTCGCCGTTGTGAGGGAGCTCTGCGTCGGCGATCTCGACCTGGACGCGGTCAAGGTGTCCCTGGGTGTCCTTGGCGTCGTCTCCCAGGTACTACCTACGCTACGTAGCTACACATTCAAAATGCACACGCGTAGATGATCTTCTCCTCGTAATTGCTTCGGATGCTTCGAACACATTCAGCTCGGTAAGGCAGCCTAATCTATGGCCATGCATTTGTCCGGCCCCAGGTTACACTCAAGTTGGAGCCGATGTTCAAGCGGTCGGTGACGCTCAAGAAGCGCGACGATGCCAATTTGGGGGCGCAGGCGGCCGTGTGGGGAAATCTGCACGAGTTCGGCGACATGACCTGGCTGCCGTGGCAGCGCAAGGTCATCTACCGCAGCGACGACCGTGTCCCCGCCTCGACACCAGGCAACGGCCTCAACGATTACCTCGGATTCCGCGCCAACCCAAACCTCGTACTCATTGCCGCCAGAGCATGGGAGGAGTGCCAAGAGAAGTACGATGTCGTCCGGCGCCTGACGGCGAGGGTGCTGTCGACCTTGTTCGAGATGCAAGGGTACGGTTTCACCAACAACGGCGGCTCCTTCACCGGGTACCCAGTGGTGGGGTTCCAGAACCGCATCCAGGCGTCTGGGACGTGCATCGGCAGCTCGCCCTGCCTATGGGACCCACGCATCCGTGCCCCCTTCTTCTACAATTCAGGCTTCAGCATCGCCATCTCCAAGGCGCCTGCCTACATCGCTGAGGTGCAGAAGCTCCGTGACCTCAACCCGCGCGCCTTCTGCGGCCTGGACACCAGGCACGGCATGCTGCTCCGCTACGTGAGGGCCTCCTCCGCGTACCTCGGCAAATCCGAGGACTCCCTCGACTTCGACATCACATACTACCGTAGCTCCACCGAGGGCGAGCCGCGCTCGCATGCGGACGTGATCGATGAGATCGAGCAGCTGGCGCTGAACAAGTACGGCGCCATCCCGCACTGGGGCAAGAACCGTAACTTCGTCTTCGACGGCGCCATCGCCAAGTACCCCAAGGCCGGCGAATTCCTCAAAGTGAAGGCCAGGTACGACCCAGATGGAATCTTCTCCAGCGAGTGGAGCGACCAGGTGCTTGGGATCAGCGGGAGCCCCAGCATCGTGGGAAGGGGATGCGCCATCGAAGGGCTTTGTGTCTGCTCCCATGACTCGCACTGCGCGCCCAGAAACGGGAAGGACTACTCCTGCCAGCAAGGGAAGGTGTTTGCCGAGGCGAGGGTATGCTCGCTCCGACCCACCGCCAGCCGGGAGGAACTGTGATCCAAGATCGATGCGGGTCAAGCGCCACTGCGATCTAATGCTAATTAAGATTACCATGTTTGATTAATGCTACTAGTAGCGTCGCGTCTTGGTTTTTTTTACGAGTCTGGGGATCGATCGAGGCATCGTGCCGTCCTGCTCTTGCAATGTGCCCTCGGATCGAGTACGCCAATAATGGCCGCTCCGCCTGCATGTAAGCAGGGATTTGGATTTTCTGTTGCGAAATTTACCGGGGCTTACAGAGATGGGCGAACTTCGACCAAAATTTGAATCTGGTAACGGAATCTGATCGAATTGGATTTGAATTTTAAATTTCCAGGCAAATTTCAAATTCTGATCGAGATCTTACTTTTTATAATACTAGCAAGGTGGCCCTCGCAAATGCGAGGGCATCATTTTTAGCTTGTCAAAACAACTCATGAGATAATTTAGTGGTGTATAGTAGACACATAGCTACCATAAATACTATGTTAGGTAAAAATATGACATATGTAGTGTTCTGCGTTGCACGTCTAGATTTGGAGATATTTTATGAAATATTTATATTGAAATGATATTGTGCTATTTTTTGTGGTATACATTGGCTTTCGGAAAAATTCCAGAAGCACGTGCAACTTCTAATCGGCATTATTTACTCAGTGCTTTTGTTTGGTTTTCATGGGTTTTTTTGGAATAGAGTTTTCTTTACATATATGCCCATCAATTTTAATAATTATATCTATCACTTCTCTGCCGCCTTCTGGCGTCAGGAAGTCCCATTGTGCATGTCTCTGTTGTTGACATACCGACATCTTTTCCAACAAACCGATGTGTGGGTATATATCTAAGACAACATTCACGATTTCTAAAAATTCGACATGTCATAGTAAAAGTATTATTAACATTTTCTTTATGATTTGAAGTTTAGGCAAAATATGTCCATGAGCTGAACGTTTAGATTTCAGGAAATATCCCCAAAATTCAGTAGATTTTGTCTGGGAAATCATCTTGCCAGCCCTGACCGAAATGGGCAAAATTCGGATGAAATTCAAAATTTTCCGGAGTGCCATGACAGGCCCGTGGCGCCGTGCTAGACTACTAGGTCATGCATCGTGCGGTGGGGGAGCTGCCCGACTAGGTGGTGAAGGCGTCATCCATTGGTAAACTATGACTGTGTTACGTATAGATTTTTTTTTTCTTCTTCTTTTTGGCAGAGCGTATAGCAAACTAGTTTGAGATGATGTTTTGCCATATAGAGCCCGAGATTCTACTAATAGATGGGTTAGGTAAGGTAGTGAGTACAACATATCGATCTGTAGTGCTGACTTTTATTAACCCAGGAAATCAGGGAAAACTATTTTCTTTTGATCTGTAGTTCTGACTAGTGCAACAGCCTACAGATCGGGTCAGTTTAAGTCCATACAACATGGCAAGGATACTATCATAGAAACAATAACTCATAGTTGACATCGATATTAATTCCCTATATGTTATGGCAGACGTGGTTGAGCTCTAAGCTTGGTTAGCATGTGCGTAGGCCCATGGCATTGCCAACCCTGATCACGTGTTGACGGCTAGAGTAATCGATCGTGTGCCATGCGCGATTTCAAAAGTGTGAAATAACTTGATACATACTAGTGTCTGATGCAACTCTCATATTCAATGTACTTGATATGCAATCTTCAATGTATTTGATATGAAAGTACCGGTGATCGCAAAGCTAGGTGTCGTTTAAAGCTTACTTCTTGGTTTTTCTGTCTTCGTTTTCCTTTTTATACGGTGAATAAGCATGTTCTTGAGGTGGACCGTACCAGTGATCGTTATTTGTATGTGAATCGAATCAAATAACTTTTATTTTTGGAATTATCGTGTCCCTGGGCTTGGTACGGGTACAGAAACCTCTGACCGTACCAGTGATCGCTATTGTCTAATGAGCCTTTATTAGTTTATATCTTTTCAAATTTATTAATATTCTTTTCTTGGGAGAGTCCAATGCTAATATCCCTTGACTCCTGACGTCATGGCCCCTTTATATACCTCCAAATGTCTCCCTTTTTGCTACTAATTTAAGATCTAACCCAAAGATGAAGTATCTTGTGCCGGGAGTTGAAAAGCCCCTCGCCCTCATACCGTTGTCAAGGGATGAACTTGAAGCTTCTCCACAAGCGGGGGAAAACCATGGATCTATTGGTCTCAAACCCAGATGAAGGGAGTCTTCTTTCGACTCCTACGACTATGTGCAGTAATGACTTGGGAGATGAGGAGTTCGATGATATCGATGCACCATACCATGGTTGGGAGATCCATGAAGGATTTGTCAACAAAGATGAAGCGCACAATCCATATGGTAAAAGTCGTATGGAGACTGTCAAGTCGATCAGCACTAAAGATGAATGAAGCAAAGGGAAGAGGTCTCCGCTAGGGACCGATACCATGATGGGCATACTAAAGGAGACAACTGTACAGATAGGAAATCTTGTCTCTCTTTTGATCTTTGGTCAGCTTTGGAGGATCCTCTTTATATGTTGCCAGAGGTTTAGGTCAGAGTCTCAGGTTTGCCATCTGATATGAGAGCAGATTATTTATCCCTATGGGGGGTAGGCACTCTGTTTGGAAAAACTTTGGATGTGGATATGGCATATACTCGCAAGAACAAGGTGCTTCAGATCAAAATTGGATGCTTGAATAGTATACTAATTCCTGCTGATATTGATGTATTCATTAGAAGAGGGTTCTTCAAGTTGAAATTTGTAGTGGAGAATAGTCAGGGGTCGCAAGAAGTTAATATGGTGGAGGCTAACAATGGCAATGATGGCAATGGCGATGCTAAGAATGGTGAAGGAAATAATGGTGGTGATAATGTTATGGACATGGATCCTAAGAGAAGTGAGGTAGATGATTCATAAAATAACAATGTGAATGGTGGGTCAAATGGGACTAATGGAGGAGATGGGATGCAAGAGCAAATTGAGCTTTTTGAAGCAATTCAAATTGGTTCAATGAGTGTCAAGCTTACAACATCAGGTAGTTCTTCTTTTGATCCAAATTTGAGTAAAAATTATCCACCTTTTAGTTCTTTATGCCATGTTGAAAATTCGTTAGAAAATGACAAAGATTTCACTGATTTTCATACAGATTTGATACCTAGGGGATCTGTATTGGGATTGAGCCCAGTCAGGCCTCGGGATGCGTGCATGCAGGCTGTCACTGCACGGGACAACAGCCACTCAGCATCTGTGATGCGCAGAGCGGTGGGAGCAGCGCAGCAGTAGCCAACTAGTGCTTGCCACGCCTGGAAAGGTTGCTGGAGGGGGCAGCGCTTGCTTGGTGCAGCGGGAGCAGCACGACGACAGCGAACCGGCGTCTGCCGCGTGTGCGAATCGCGCGGGAGAGAGGAGCGGCAGTGGGCTGCCACTGCATGCACCATGTGCCGCTGTCGGCCTGGCGAAGACCGAGGAGGGATCTTTTGTGGATGCTGCTGTCGTGCCCTCCGTACTAAGCTCAGAATTCTCACCGCAGAAGATCCGGGCAAAGCAGGGGGCCCGGGCTGCATGCACAGTCTACAGCTAATCATGAGGCCATGATTGCCAATGATTTTCAATCATTGGTGACTCATGGGGGATCTTTTGTGGCTAGTTCTGCTGCAGCAAATGGTATGGGACATAATTCAAAAAAATTAATATCCGCAAATGATAATCTGTTTGAGATTTCTTCAACAGCTTTTGACTCTTTTCAAATGTTTAATGATGGGAACTCGGGTGATCTAGGTTTGGCAAGGAAGTTCAAAGATGGCATAATGGATGTTTCGATGATGATTGAAACAAAAGAGCAGGGGGGTAGGTCTTCAGGGATCGATGGGGATTGCCTCATCTCCACGGACTAATGGTAAGGTTTTTGGTGCAACATCGGTTTCATCTAATATTCTAAGTACTTCATGTTCATTGTCTCTAATTGAGAATGACATTGTATCCCATTATCATTTTACAGAAGAGGTTATTGCTTTTGGGGGTATTCCAAAGCCTACTGTTGGATTAAGGTCGAGTGCCAGGTTGGGTGGCCAGCCTAATGCCGACATGCCTCTAATGGAGAAGGCGATGAAGAATGCGCAGCTACATGATGATTCTCTTAATACATGTCAGTTTTCAATCCCCAAATACTCTATTGTTAATATTCCAGACTCGGAGATAGTTAAGAGAGCTGATCGATTAGGGGTGTCCTTAGGAACCTCTCAAGGAGAGATAGGCAAGTCCATTAGAGGGATTAAAATGGTGGAAGAAGAGAGAACTTTAACAATTTTGAAGAAAAATGAGAATGATATGGAGAATAGAGAGGAAGGGCTGGAGACTCTTGTATTGTCAAAAGTATCCACCCTTTGTGAGGATTTATGCGAGGATGATGATATCCCACTGGATTTAGATGATCAATTGGAACATCTTAAACCAGTAGTCAAGGTAAAGAAAAATAGACAGAGGAAAGTCTATGATACTAGTAATATTCGCAAAAGTACTAGGAAAAGAATTAAAAAACAATTTTTATAATGCAGAATATAAAAGGAATGAACTGGAATCCAGGGGGTTTTGGTGATACTACTAAGCATTTGTTTGTCAAAGAGGCAATTTGGGAGCATAAACTAGACTTCATAGCCTTATTGGAGACTGGGAGATCTAATTTCTCTATTCCTTTTTTGAATCAATTAGCCCGGGTATAATTTCTCTTGGTTTTGTTTGCCACCACATGGTCGTTCGGGGGGATTCTAGTGGGAATAAACTCCGATACACTCCAAGTGTTAAAAGTAAGCACATGAGATTTCTGTGTTAAGATTCATATTAAATGCAAGAGAGATGGTTTCGAATGGATTCTGGTGCCGGTTTATGGGGCTGCCCAAGAGATGCACAAAGCAGAATTTTTATCAGAATTAGTGCGAACTTGTGAATCCGAATCATTACCTATGTTGGTAGGGGGTGATTTCAATATTATACGCAAGAGGGAGGAAAAGAATAATGATAATTTCAAAGCGTGTTGGCCCTTTGTTTTTAATGCAATCATTGAGCATTTGAATTTGAGGGAAATTGCTCTAACTGGAAGACAATATACATGGGCAAGTAGGAGAGAAGAACCTACATATGAGAAGCTAGATAGAGTACTAGCATCAATCTCGTGGGAACAAAAATTTCCATTGGTGACGGTAAGAGCTTTAACTAGAGTTGATTCTGATCATACTCCAATACTTATTGATTCAGGGGTGAAATCACACCTGGGTAACCAAGCGAAATTCTCTTTTGAGCTACATTGGTTGCGACAAGAGGTTTTTTTTGACATGATAGTAAAGGAGTGGAACTCAGTTGTAGGTGCAGCTAGCCTAATGGAGGTTTGATTGAATAAGTTAAGACATATACGAAAATTCCTTAAGGGATGGGCAAAAAATCAAAGTGTAAAGTACAAAAAAGAAAAAGAGAGACTATTAAATATCATTGAGAGTCTTGATTTGAAAGCGGAAACAACTTTATTGAATACAAATGAAAGGGAGGAATTAATAAAGGCCAATGACAGTCTAAACAAATTAAGAAGAGAAGATGAGTCTAAATGGGCCTAAAGAGTGAAAGTTAAACATATTTAAGAAGGGGGAAATAATACGAGGTATTTCCATTTAATAGCAAATGGTAAACACCGAAAAAAGAAAATTTTCCAATTTGAGCAACAAGAAGGGACTATTGTTGGGGAAGATATTACTGAATTCTATAAGAAATTGTTTGGGGCACCGGCACCAACCAATATTTCTCTAGTTGAAGAGGAATTTCAGGATAGTACGCAGATTTCATCAATTGAGAATGAGATCTTGACGGCTCCTTTTACTAAAAATGAGGTGTTTGAGACAATATCTCAGATGGAACTGAATAAAGCTCCTGGACCAGATGGCTTTCCAGCTAAGTTTTATCAAAAAAAATTGGGAAGTAATAAAGGATGATTTGATGGCTTTGTTTTCTCAGTTTACTAATGGGGATTTGCCCCTTTATAAACTAAATATTGGTGTTACCACATTACTACCAAAGAAGGAGAATGCGGTCCAAATTCAAAAATATAGACCGATTTGTTTGCTAAATGTCCGTTTTAAGATATTCACTAAAGTTGGTACGAATCGTATCTCGGGGATTGCCCCAAGAGTCATTAAACCAACTCAATCAGCTTTTATGCCAGGTAGAAACATTTTGGAAGGGGTAGTCATACTTCATGAAACAATTCATGAGCTACATACTATGAAAATGGATGTGGTGTTATTTAAAATCGACTTCGAAAAAGCATACGATAAGGTGAAATGGCCTTTTTTACAACAAACTTTGAGAATGAAGGGTTTTGCTCCAGAATGGGGTAGATTAGTGCAACAGTTTGTCCAAGGGGGTAGTGTTGGCGTGAAGGTGAATGATGATATTGGTCATTATTTCCAGACAAAGAAAGGTCTAAGGCAAGGGGACCCTTTATCACCCATGCTTTTTAATATTGTAATGGATATGCTTGCCATCCTAATTGAACGAGCAAAAGAGGATGGTCAAGTCGGAGGGTTAATTCCACATTTATTTGAGGGACGACTCTCTATATTACAATACGTAGATGATACTATCCTATTCTTGAAACATGACCTTAATAAAGCAGTTAATATGAAATTAATTTTGTGCCTCTTTGAAGAGTTATCTGGGCTTAAGATTAACTTCCATAAGAGTGAGATTTTTTGTTTTGGAAAGACAAAGGAGGAGGAGGATCGGTATAAGCAGATCTTTGGATGTGATGTTGGACAACTCCCCTTTAGATACTTGGGTATTCCAATCCATGACAAAAAAAACTCAGGAATTTGGATTGGTATCCGGTGGAAAGACGGTTTGAGAGTAAATTAGGATGCTGGAAAGGGAAGTTACTATCCTATGGTGATATGTTAGTTCTTATTAATTCAGTATTAACTAGCTTACCGATGTTTATGTTTTCTTTCCTGCAAATACCTGTTGGGGTAAGGAAATGTTTGGACTTATATAGATCTAGGTTCTTTTGGCACTCCGACGAAAACAAAAATGCCGGCTTACAAAATGGAACATTGTATGTCGACCCAAAGATCAAGGGGGCTTAGGTATAGAGGTTCTCGAAATCAAAAATAGATGTTTACCGAGTAAATACCTGGTTAGGAAATACTTCTTCTGCTCAGCAACATCCGTATTTGTATAATATTGTACATCATAAGAATGTCACAGTTGCACAGATGCTTGCCCAACCACCGTTGAATATTACATTCTGAAGGGTGTTGAGTGGTAGTAAATGGACTTCCTGGTTACAATTATGCAGGAAACTCATGATGGTTACTTTGAATGATGAGGATGATCGTTTTGTTTGGAAGTTGACATCTAATGGTTTGTTTACTGTCAAGTCGATGTATGAAGATCTTATGTGTGATCATACCCTTTTTTGAGAAAGTATCTCTGGAAGGTTAAAATTCCGCTTAAGATTAATATTTTCATGTGGTTTATGAGTAATAAAGTAATCTAGCTAAACGTCATTGGAATGGGTGTACAAAATGTGTTTTCTGTGGGGAACAGGAGACCTTCAACACCTTTTTATTGAATGTCCTTTAGCTAAGCTCTTATGGCGTACGGTTAATTTCACTTATGATCTTCCACCTCCCTAATATGTTTGGTAATTGGTTAAATGGAGTAGATAGACAATCTAAGGCTTTTATCCGGATTGGGGTTTCTACTTTATGTCGGTCTATTTGGAGGGTCAGAAATGATATAATTTTAATAAAAAAAGTCTCTTTTCATTTCTTGCAGGTTATTCATATGGTCTCCCATTGTGTCCAGCTTTGGGCCCTACTTTCCCCTGAGGGGCAGCGGGATGCTTCGGATCCTGATGGTCACTCAGGATATCTTGTGCCAGGCTGGTTGGCGACATACTAGAAGACTATGTTGATTTGTAGTCATAGTATGGTTTGTTTTTGATGGTTGGTTCTTGTATCAATCCTCGGTGATGCGTGAGTTGTAAACAATACTTTTTTGAACCTTATTTTAATAAATGGCCGTGTGCATCGTCATGATGCAGAAGCCGGGGTATACCCCCATTTCGAAAAAAAACTAAAGGAGACAACTTTAGGCACTCACACGAAAAAGAGATTTACTTTCAAGGTTCGCATGTATGTGAAGCCATAAGATGAATGCAGTGAAGAATTCTTGACCGACATGTTCGCCTTCGAGAAACCTCCTCATGTCGACAACTCGCGTATAAGCCAACGTGTCGGTAAGCTTGAAAGGTTTTAAAAGGAAGAACTAATCCATAAGAAAATTATGTGATGTCATCTTAACAAGATTGAGAACCAGAAGGAACACAACACTATGTGCAAAGCTTTTTGAAGGAAATATGCCATAGAGATAATAAAAAAATGTATTATTAAATATTTTCTTATTCATAATTAAGATCATATTCCATGCTATAATTTTATTATTTTCAGATACTGTGATATTGGAATAAAATGTAATTACATGTGTGGAATAATAAAGACTAAATAAGATATCCCTAATCATGCCTCTATGACTAGTACATGTGATGATGATAGTCTTGTTTTCCTGACTATAGGACAATAAGTACATGTGTTACGAGGTCCTCATTATCACATGTGAATAACATTAACTGTTAGTGGAACAATGATATTGCATGGACCTAAATAAATACCGTGAAACACATCGCCAATATAATTATGGGTAGTTTCTCAAAGAATAAGTATCACTGTTAGTAAGATAGTTAGACCATGATAATAATATGAACTAGCATATGATATGGATTTCACGAGATCTTCAAATGTCTCATAATAACTGGGTGACAATAAAGATGGTCTTCGTGCATACGGGATAATATGGTGTGGTCTCACTTCATGTAATCATGGGAATTGCTACTCTGCGATGGAGAGATAGCCCACTCATGCATTATGATGTTCGTCATTATCTGGCCGGACATGTGAATAAGTTGTTATGTCATAGGAACATCGATAGTGTGGGATGTGTAAAGGAGTACATGCCAGGAAACGAGGATAACCTAGAGTTTCACTTCGGGCGATGTAAAGTATGAAGAAGCAATGCGACATGTATCCAAAGTAATATGGAAGGTTCGCACGATAAATGTCTCTGTGTTTGTGTGGGGATTGATGAAGTTATCTAGCGCTCGATATCAGTCACTGTCGCAGAAGGTGTTCCAGACATGTTCACATATATCCGAACCCATACGGTCACACACTTAAAGGTTTAGCGACATTTAGGAACGTGAGGTCTATACAAAGATACGAGAGAAGGGTTCCGAGAGTGACTCTGAATTGTATTGAGAGGTCTCGGATGATCCTCAAGGTGTCCAGAATGGTTTCGAACATATATGGAAGGTATCAAAGGGTTCTAGAAAGTTGCGGAAGGATCCAGATTGTTCGGAAGGTTACAAAACAACTTAGAAGAGTCCGGTGGCCGGCTATCCCATGTTGCCTTGAGGGCAAAGTCGATTTCCTCCTATGGCAAACCGAATAGGGAAAGAAGACGTGTCCTAGTAGGACTCCTCGGAGGAGTAATCCGTCAGACTCCTCCCAAACGTCGAGTCAGCCTTAGCCGACCTAGGTGACGGCGGCATACCTTATTAGGTATCCACTATTTTCATACTGGGTGCGGTCCAACGGAAAGGCCATGAAGCCCATGTTGCAGCAATCAATTGAAGCCCAGGAACCTGGCGTACAACACAAGTATAAGCTCATACAGGGTGATCGAACATGTAACCAACCCGGAAAATCCTGAGAACTAATCTCCTATATAAGGACCAGGATGGGTCATCGGGGAGAACAAGATACGCACGACGGAATCTAGGTCATACATAGCCATCACGACGACATTTTAATCCTAATCACATCAATCAAGAAGCAGACAAGCAGCATATAGGGTTTTCTCTTCGGGGGGCTGAAGCTGGGTAAATCGTGACCCATGTGTTGTGTTGTTTGCATGTCGTTGAATCCACCAGTCCATCCTCTTCTATGAAATCCAAGCCCATAACTTATGGGCATTTCGTGGTAACTCCACGTCAATTAGCGTCATATGTCGGAAACTTGTGCGCTTGAGTCATGGCTTATGCGGCTCTCGACGTCAAGATTCTCGATTCAATGGTTCAGGAGGAACCGATCTGCTTTGGCTCCTTCACGTTTACTCTGCACTCACTGGCCCTACCAATGGTGTTCCACTCCTTCCACGTGGGAATCGATCCTGCGGTTCAACGTCAACTTGATAGGCACTCTCCGCCTCCCAGATCCGATCTGGTTGGTTGCGGTGGAAACGACCACTTCATCAACTCGCATGTCATAAGCAATGGCGTATTCCAACCGTCAGCGCCTCCAGTGAGCCATCGTCTGTTTCAACTTCACTATACTACATCGACTTCGACACTTACCATATGCCAGGCTGAAACAATCACCTACAACCAGTGATGACAACTCTGATGAGTACGAAAGCCGACCCCACAGTGTACCATTTCCACGGTTGACAAGGGGTACCTTATCAATTTCCATAATGATGGACTTGGGTTTCAAGGAAGGAAAATGCTGGCGAATCAAAGACCGACCAACCAAACTGGGTAGTCGACGAAAAGTATGATCAAAGCAAATCGCCGAGATTGTATTATCGATAACTTAGGGTTACAGGGTGTTGCGAGTTGTGTAATCTAGATCTCCTCTTAGTACCTCCTCCTAGCCCTTATATAGTAGGCTAGTTCTCAGAGTCCATCTCGAGGTGGGTTACATCATATATGTCGGTTCACTCGTTATGGGCCTAGCTTTCCTATTTACATACGAATTGGGCTTCGACTTCATGTCGGTTTCTTCATGGGCCTTCGCCTATTCCTCCTGGACTTTGCACTAGGGATGGTAATACTAAGTACCCGATATAGTATACACATGTCAACGGTACATAGGTGCAGTCAATAGACCCAATGCTGATCGTAACAAAAGTGAAGAAGCCAACCAAACAACCCTCAACATATCCAAAGAAGCAATTGGGTCAAAGCAAAAAGGGCTATAGAAGAAGCAGTCCCAATGTCACCAGACTCAACGCCCGAAGAACTATTGGCATATCAAAGGCTCCTTCATTAGAAACATCAAGCTTTACTCATGGTCTAAGCAGACCTTGATGCGCGCAAGAGATGTGCTAATGAGTAAGTTTATGACGTGCAAAACTATCCTCTCTTCAATCTTCTTCGTTGCGCCATAACACTGTTACTGGTGGAGGTGGCGCACATAAGAGGATCGCAATTGCATCGCGTACGCGAGAGAGATAGGCGCGATATGTCATGGAGCCTCAAGTCAGCCTTCACGGAGGACACGCTAGGAAACTTGGTGCTGAAGACACCGCAGGGTATCGTCTTCGCAGCGACAACATACATGTTTTCTAACCAACCTCAGGACAATGACCCTCAAGCTATGGTTCAATGTGCTTCCATCGCAGGCCTCGGCCTGGTAGGAGTGGAACTCAACACAGATGCTAGACGGGGCATAAAAAGGGCAATCGAGCCACGACAGTGCAACCGCTCGCCTCGACGAAGCAACGACTCGCTCAACCACCGAAGCCCGTGGCGAGAACCACATGAAGAAAGATCATGCATCCATGATGCATGAGACGACATCACCCAGAGTAAGGTTGACAAGGCCCACGCAAGATGTACCAATCACTTGTCCTCTGGCTCCAACGACGATGATGAGATGTGCGGCACAAGCAGCTTTAGCCGCCGAGTGCGCCGTACCATGATGCCAGAGGGTTTCAAGATGCCTTCTACTCAACCCAAGTACGACGGGATCCAAGAGCAAAAAACCTGGCTAGATGACTCCTTGACGGTGGTAAGATGCCAAGCAGGCTCAAAGACCACCGCGATGCAATCTATACAGCTACGGTTGAAGGGCTCCGTGTGCTTGGCTTAAGAGCCTGCCAAAGGGATCAATTGACAGCTGGAGTGACCTGGCACACATGTTTGTTGAGAACTTTCAAGCCACCTACAAACGAAAGCGTCCATCGAAGAGATACGAGCATGCGCACAAAGATCAAGCAAGACAATGCACTCATATATCTAGTGATGGACTATCTTGAAGAATATTGCGGAGGATATCTCCGAAGAACGCGCAATCGACGCCTTCAACACCGTCCTGCAAAGACTGGACCTTAAATAAGAATTGGGTCGAGCCAAACCAAAGACTATCGCCCAATTGATGGACATCGCAAATCAAAGGTCAGATGGTGAGGAATCGATACGCAATAGCCGCGCATGTTCGGTGGTCGACGACGATGCAAAACTAAGGTACGCAATGGACTCGGGATACAGATGCGATCGCAACACCGATCGGAGGAGGAAATGAAAAGATTGCGGTTATGATGGAGCTGATGACGTTGAGCTAGTCGCGGCTGGTTTCTTGGACAAACGAGAGGGCAAAAACCTTGGCGACAACTATCACAACGGATGAATGTACAGGCAGAAAAATCGCGACGGGATGCCACACCGGGATTGAGACAACGCGACATCGCCTGCCTAGCTACTCTCCGGATCTTACAATGTACACTTCTGCATATATGCCACCAGCAATCTCAAGTCCAGTCATCTTATCAAAGATTGTCGACAGTTCTAGAAGCTTCAAGAGTGATATGCCTAGATGAACAAAACCACCATCGGGCAAGGGTATCCAATGGCACCAGGGGCAATAGCGCACGGCGTGCCGCCCGCGCCACCGCTACAACTCCCAGCTCCAGTATCCGCCGTTTTCCAACAGTCACAATGTGGCACCCAGTCTGGAACAAACTCCAGTGGAGAAGTATTCACACCTCCAGTCTGTAACTCGTGCATGACCCAGAAAGGTCGACCTTCCAACCATCGCAAGCTGCGAGGTTAATTTGGTGGAAAAATCACCTCCCACCACACATGAATTCCTCAATTGGTCAAAACAGGCCGTATGTTTCATTAGAGCAGACCATCCCCTTGAGTCCCGCAGCCAGGAAACTCCGCTTTGGTTCTCGAGGCTAGATTGGTGGCTACGTCATGAGTAAGGTCTTTATGGACGATGGGAGTGGGCTTAACCTCATCTTCGTCAGCATACTGTGTGTGTGCGATCAGCCACTCCTTGACAAATCCCGCTCCCAACTCCACCTTCCACGGCATCGTCCCAGGGAAGCATGTCCTCCCCTTGGGCTAGATCAGCCTGGACGTTGTCTTCGGTGGACCAGAGAATTACCGACAACAGAAGATCACCTTCGAGGTACTCGACTGGCCATCACATCACGCTATACTTGGGCGACCAACATATGTGCGGTTCATTGTTGTCCCCCCATTACACCTACCTCAAGATGAAGATACCTAGGCCCAACACCACCATCACCATCAACGGAAGCTTCACGCATTTTCATAATTGTTACAAGGACTCGGCAAGATATCTGAAGCATTCGGAACACAGGAGGAGCTCGCACTTCTCAAGGAGCCACAAGGACTCGACCTCCACCCCGTGGCAAACAAGATAGTGACCTAACGAGCATTTAGGATTTTTTTTCTTCAATAAGGCTGCTTATCCAGTACTGTGCTCGTTACCCATTATCAATAACAATCCAGTATTCTTCCATTACGAGCTAGCACGCATACTAAACTCGCACGCGTGATGGTTGTGGGCTGCACCATGTAGATTCTTCCTCGGTTTTTTCCATCGTCTCCCAATGTTTCTTCTCGTCCTTCAGCCTAAAAAGTTAATCAGTCAGTTTCATCACCTTAACCTCAAGTTGAGCCTTGGACATGTCAAATATGCCCTTCTTCTCTTTATTCATGGTGTTCAAATTTTCCTACATCACTCTTTTCTCAGTATCTATCATGAATTTGTCCACATGCTATTGCAGGCTGGTGTAGTTTTTCTGCACTATGGTCTTCTCTTCAACTAACTCATTCACCAGCCTAGCATTCTAAATAGTCTCATCTATTCTTGTATTGTTTCTCTCATGGTACATTGCCCACAACCTTTCAGGTGCATTTTGCAGTGTTTCTGGCCACTCCTCATCTAACCAGGACACAAAGCCACAGTTCATAACATGCTACGAAAATTAAATTGAGAAAAATGAATGTTGTCACTGGTAATACAACAATGATAGAATAAATATACTCAACAATTTAATCTGCAGCGTGAGTACAACAATGAAATACATTAAGACTGCATTTTAATATAGTGAGAGAAAAAAATCATTATAACTAACACTACAAATTAAGAATTTAATTCCTAGGATTATTCTTATGGATGCTTCGTAAATAACTTCATATTTATTAGTACTATATGGTTTTATCTAACAGTTTCATAACTCATAAAGGTATATAATACTTACTGTGCGTATTCCTAATATTTTCCTATATTTTAAGCAATTTGATAATCAATACGCTGCTCTAACACTTGTCTCCGAGATTAATATATGTCTGAAATTAATACTAAACTGAATTTAACATGCATGTCGAGCAATTTTACTTACATTAAGCCCACCGAGCACATATAGAACCTCCTCTCGGTGTTCATCCCTTCAAAAGCCACACATTTGTTAGGCTCTGAGTTGTGAACACAACAACATACACATCCAAATAGCTAACCCTGCAAATTTGATGTCCTCGCAATTGTGATGTATCTAATCCGTGCCCGTAAGGTCCTAATCGACTACAAATTGCAACAAAATTGATCTTAATTAACTGCTCGAACTCTTGTTGTCATTGTCGTTCTAACTAGGCATCGTTGCGGTAGCACGATCGGATGGCAGCAGCTCCAGAAAGCAGCGTGCAAGAACAAGTGTGGAACGAGAGGAGGAAGAGATAGTGAGCGGCTTGGGTCAACGGCGTGGGCAAAGGGATGTCTACGTGCGGATCCATTGTGGGTCCCACATGCTGTTAACGGCTATGTTAGGGCACTGTCTGCTTCTCGCGACGTAAACATGCAGGTGGGCCTCCCATGTCAAAAGGATCGTCAAACTGCCCAAATATCTCGATCAGTGTTTTGTGTAACCATTAAGGGCTTTTTTGTTTCATAGGATTGGTGTAGGAATTATGTAGGATTTAGATCCTATAGGAATATTTCCTATACTAGTTGTTTGATTCATAGCAACATATCCTATAGAAATTAATCCTACAGGAATCTTGTACTGCAAATCATATAGGAATAAAACATTAGGTCCTACCTCATGAAAAAAAATTGACACAATCAAACACAATTCATCTTCCTCCAGGATTTAACTAGTCATGACATCTCAATCCTATGTTTTTTCTATTCCTATGATTTTCCTATCCTGTGAATCAAAGGAGCCTTAAGGGATGGGTGGTTGTTTTTTGATAAAATTTTGTAAAATGGTGCCTTTTTGAAACCTTAGTCCCGGTTGTGATGTATTTTGCAATTTTTTCGAAGCTGGAAAGTACACTCTTTATTACGCTCTTTATTACAGGACGAAACGAATGGGTGCAGGTAAATTCATTTTCACATAGCTAGCTTGTGGAACTGAGCACGTGCGAGAACTAGGCTGCGGGAACAGGTAGACGAAGGACAGGGAGCAGGAGGAGGTCGCCCTTCCTCCGCGCGGTGAGGCCAAACTCCTCGCTCATGTCCAACTCTTCCGGTGGTGGCCCCTCCCAGTCAAAGTGCAAGAGCAGGCCTGCAAGCGGGAGCTCGATGTTGGCGAGGGCGAACGCCATGCCAGGGCACATCCTTCGGCCGGCGCCGAACGGCAGGAACGCGAAGTCCATGCCCCTGAAGTCATCCACTGCGGCCGCTTCCCCCTGGAAGCGTTCCGGCCGGAACTCGTCTGGCGTGTTCCAGTAGTGGTCGTCACGGCCGAGGGCCCATGCGTTTACCAGCACCTGCATTCCCCGTGGCACGTCGTACCCAAGCACCTGGCATGGCTCCTGGCACTCCCGTGGAAGCAGCAACGGCAACGGCGGGTGCAGCCGCAGCGTCTCCCGGACGACGAGGCGCAGGTAGTGCAGCTCACCGAGGGCGTCCTCTGCTACGGTCCTGCGGGCCTCCATGACTCGCCGAACCTCAGCCGTGGCCTTGTGCATGACCTTTGGGTTCTTGATCAGTTCTGCAACGGCCCACTCGAGCGTTGTCGTCGCCGTCTCGCTGCCGGCGCCGAATATTTCCTGCAGTGCATGCGTTATTAACTGTATATGTACGTACGGAGCTAGACTCTTCTCAAAAAATTGATGTTGCGTACGAAGATGACGGATTGGATGGCGTCCGTGTCGAGATGGAACTCCATTGTGCCCTCCTTCTGTATCCTTAGCAGCACGTCGAGCAAGTCCTCGGCGTGGCCTTCTTCTTCCATCCTCTCGAGGTGGTCCTGGATGATGGCGTCCAGGGTGTCATTCCCCATGCCCCGGCACTCCTTGGCGCAGCGCACGGCTCCGCTGATCCAGCCGGCAAGGCGGGACGACGGCCACAGGTCCGGCGGGTTGAACCCGGCCGCCAGCTTGACGGAGCGGTCCAGTGCGCGGAGGAAGCCCTCGCGTTCCTCGAACCGGTCACCCATCACGGCGCGGACGGTGCTATCGAAGATGAACGAGGACAGCCGCGCGCGCATCTCCACGGGGCGCTTGGCCGCCGCGGTTTCAGCTATCCCGCCCAGCATGGCAGCGACCTCCTCCGCGCGGACGGCCCGGAAGGAGAGAACGCGGCGCGCCGTGAAGAGCTCCGTTACGGCGATCTTCCGTAGCTGGCGCCAGTACTCCCCGTACGGCGCGAACGCCAGGTCTCGGCCGCCGTTAGTGAGCACGCGCATGGTGGCGCTCAGGGGCCGCGTCGCGAACTTCCTATCGTGGGTCTTCATTACCTCGCAGGCCGCTTCCCGGGATGACACCACCAGGGTTGGCACCTCGCCGAGCCGGAGCACCATGACCGGGCCGTGGCGCCGTGCTAGGTCACGCATCGCGCGGTGAGGGAGCTGTCCGACCAGGTGGTGAAGGCTGCCGATGACTGGTAGCTGCCACGGCCCCGGCGGTAGGCGCATGCCACCGTCGCCACCCCAGCGCCTGGCAACCACCACAATAGACAGCAGGGACACGAGAGCGACGCTAAGGTAGACGTAGGCGTCATCCATTGGTATAAACTAGTATAACTATCAGCTATATACCCCGATATAGTAGATTTTTTCTTCTTTTTTGGGTAATTCAGAGCCTATATATATAGCAAACAAGTTTGAGAGGATGTTTTGCCGTATAGAGCCCGTAGGCCGAGCTTCTATTAATAGACGGATTAGGTAAGGTAGTGCGTACGACAAATCTGCATACAACATGGCAAGTACTATATATCTATGAAACAATAACTCATACTAGTTGGCATTGTATATACTATAGCAGACTTGGTTGAGCTATAAACAACCTGGTCGCTGCAAATCCGTACAATAGTGGCAAAGTATCTAAGTAGTATAACAATAACTCAGTTGACATTGACTTCCCCATATACTAGCTACCATCGCAGACGTGCTTGAGCTCTAAGCTTGGTTAGCATGTGCACTGGACCATCACATGGCCAACCCTCGGGTGTAGACGGCTAGAGAAATCATGTGCCAGCGATTTCAAACGGTGAAATGACTTCATATGCTAGTGCCAGATGGTACTCCGATCCATGGCTGACATGTTCGTAGCTACATATTTTCCTATGTATTGGTTGATTATGATGCTGATCGTGTTCTTTTTGTTGGTGCAGCTTCCGAGGTGTTGACTGTTCAGCGACCGAAGAGGCCATCGGGCGGCTTCGCTGATGAGGATGAGCTGTTGTTTGAGTCGTAAGCACCTTTACTTGTTCTTGCTGCTAGATTACTTGATGACTTTTTACTCATGTCGCTGATGTAGCCGAATCTGATCATATAGTGACGAAGTAGAGGTAGCTCCTCCGCCTTTGAAGAAGGCGAAAACCGGCTCCAATAAGGAGGTGATGACAGAGACCGAAGAGTCAACTCCGCCAGAAGGGGCGGTAGTTGCTCCCTCTCCGCCAAAGAGGTCTCAGACGAAAGGGAAAGAAGTTCCTTCTACAGCTGCTTCCCCGTCTTCAACCCCCGAAGTTCACGTAAGTGACGTTGCGTTTTTTCCTTTCTTTTGACGATGGTCCTCGTCCAAACAACCCCCAAGCCTATATTTGGTTGTTAGCAGCCGAATGTCAGCTTGATGGTAGTTTCAAATGTCTAATTGTTGTCTTTTTTTTCGTCATAGCCCATCCAAGCAACGGTGGCTATGGTGAGGAACTTCGCCTCCCAGTTGATCCAGCTTAAACCGAAAATGCTCAGCTTCAAAGGGCTGCCAAGTCTTCATCTGATCAGCTTGAGCAAGCGTTCAAGCTGTTAGCTGCTGCCCGGCGAGAGGCCGACAAGTTGAAGAAGGAGCTAAACCAGCTGAAAACAAAGTTGAAGGAGGAGGAGAAACAGAAGGCGGAGGCTCAGGCCCATATGAAGGAAAAGGAGGACAGCCTCCGCAAATCCATTGAAGCTCTGCCGGGTAAGTTATTTTGACAATTCTGATCTTCCTTCATTCTTGAATCGTCTTGATTCTTTGCCCGTGTCTTCATCTTTTTAGGAGCTGCCGATATACCTATCAATCATATAGGCAAGCCTACTCCGCGCCCGACGCCATCTCCTTCGATGTAGTCTCCAGCGAGCACATTAAGGTGCCTGCAGAAGAGCAAGGCGGCCTTATCAAGGCTTTTCGCCCTGACTTTCCCGAAGATAGATCAGGACAAGACCTTGGGGCAGCTTGTGGACGCGTTCTTTGTCGACACCAACGGTACCATCGAGTATTCAAACGCACTTCGCGTATCTATGGAGCGCTTCTTGCATTCCAACTTTTGATGGGATGTGGCTTCGAGGCTGACATGGAGTTGTTGACGAAGGCATTGCCGAAAGACAAAGATGGCGTTGTTGTTGACCCCAGCTCTTTTAGCAGACCGGCACGCAAGTGCGCGCGCCAGCTTCTTGAGTTGGTGGAGGCAAACAAGCAAACAGTTGCCGAAACTGCTCCAAGTGTCTCGACACGAACTCAAGCACCGTGAAAAATTGATGTCATGTAACTGATACTTTAAAATGGCTTTGAATGCCTCCTTTGTAACGAACCATGCTGGCAATGTTGCCAGCACTTACTTTCGTGAATGCAATGCTACTCTGTTTGGCGCTCTCGATGGGAGTTGAAGTCCTTAATATTGTTTTTGATTGTCTGAATATACGCACTCGATGTTTTTATTGCAGGTGGCACCAGTTGTTCCGTACGTCGAAAGTTCTTCAGGTCCTGTAGCTGGCACTGAATCGGGTCTTGTGCAGCAGATGAGAAGCAAATTTTCTCATATGGAAAAGGATTTTTTTTAAGCATCCATGCTATGGTGGCAGTGGTAAAGAAGAAGGGTGAACTAGCCATCGAGGCGGAGCAATATGCGCTAAAATGAACTGCAAAAGGCCACCCAAAGCTTGAATTGTGAGTATCTGATACTTCTTCGTCTTTTTAATGTATTCGAGTGCTTCCTCCTTGTGGATTAATCTTCCTTTCTTATGTTTGACAGTTATTACTCTGAACTTGTTTGAAGAAAAAATGCGTGCACGAGAAGGTCGATGCTTTGACTGACTTGTCGCAACCGCACGGCGTATTCTGGACTAACAAATCGTAAGTTGCAGTTGTCGCTAAATTCCAAGATCGGGTGCAGCAGGTGCACAACTTCTTTGATAAATGTCGTGCAGGATTGATCATGATATGGAGAACCATGTTTCTGTTTGACCCAGTTTCTTCGACACTGCTCACGTTGATGGCGAAATTTAGGGATTAAGCGAGGGTTCGAGCTCTAGTGCGAAATCATCTTATGGCTGGGGCTGAAACAACATTTGCCTTTGTACATACCCAGTACCCTTCACTTGATTTGGAGTTGATTGCAAAAGCTGATGCTGATGTACGCCCATATTACTATGCTATGAGGCGCCCTGCCTTGATTATAATTGATAGATTAGAAGTGAGCTCCGAAGCAAACCGAGGAGCATGAGGGTCGAATGAGTAGTAAAATCATCTAGTGTTTGTACAGTTGGTGCAATTTTTGTATATAATTGGTGAAACACTCCGTCTTCTGCATCTCCCGAGTGTTCGGGTGTGTTGTAGAAATCCAGGTCAAATTTTATCGTGTAAAAGATGTAATTCGTTTGTTGAACTTGTACTTTGTATTGAATTAATGCCGATGTCGATGCCCGTGAAGACGGGCGATCCGTACTGCCGATTGATCCATGGTGGAGTTTATCGTGAACACGGTGTATTTACAAAGTGTCGTCTTTCATAGAAGTGTTTTAAACGCAGATGACAGCCCCTGAGTATTCGGGTGAGTCGTAAACTCGGCAGATTCGTGGTTCAAGTATCATGAATATGATGTTTTTTGGTGCGGAGCCGTGGTTTGAGGTTGTATGGCATCGGCGGCAACTTTTGAGTGATCAGTTGATGTTGCGGGCTCGACGGACCCGTAGCAATCGTATCGTATCACAATATGTCATGCGGGCCATACATATTTTAGAATTTCGACGGCAGCAGCCTACGAGTCGTCGAGGGAACCATGTGCACGACGGACTCGTAGCTCAGGTATCGTAAGAATGATGTACTGGTGTGAGCCGTTGTTTCATGTGATTTTCATCGATGGCAGCACTCGAATGTTTGGGTGTGCCTTGATGGATTCTTGAGATAAAACTTATCGGTTGCATCCCACGAGTATTTTCGGGTATGCTTAATGCATTGATAGTATAAAGAGGTTTCGAGATAATTACCATGTATACGATGTTCTTTGAAGGAGCCGAAGATTAGTTAGGAGCCCCCGAGTAGATTCGGACGTGTCCTACTGAATAGAATAACACTTGTATAGATGAACTTGAACTTTATTGATAGACTGTAATTGAAGAGTATGCTAAATTGCTATGGCTGAAGAAGCCTTATTGAATGAAAAAGTAAATTGTTCTAAGGGTAAAGATGTTGCTTCCGCTCGTCTCTTCTTAAGTAAGAGGAGAATCTATTGGTGTGTTGCTAGCATTCGTCGGAGCGGCAGGTTCCATTGGCTGTTTCTTCGACTTTTTGTTGTCACCAATTTTGTCGGGTTTGGATGCCCGATTGTCGGCAGGTGGCTTCTTGCGGTCAGGAAGCATGTCTAATGTTTTAATCTCCTGCTTTATTCCAAACTTGGAGGCGATCTTCTAAAACTCCCTATCGCAGTTGTCGGATCGTGAAAAGCTCCCATGAACGGTGACGGTAGTTATGTTGTTGCCCGGCATCTTGAGCATTAAGTATGCACAATGAGGTACTGCCATGAATTTGGCGTACCCTGACCTCCCGAGGAGAGCGTGGTACTATGATTTCCAATTCACTACCTCGAACTCAAGTCTTTCCTTCCTGAAATTATCGGGTTTGCCGAAGACAAATCCAGGGAGAGCTTGCCGAGAGGGTATGCGGGCAGGGTCAGAATGATATCGTGGAAACATGTGTTAGATTCTTGCAGCATATCAATTGTGATGCCCATCGCCTTCATTGTGCTTGTGAATAGAAGGTTTAATCTGCTGCCTCCGTCCATGAGACTTTGCTCATGTTGAATCCACCAATCTGTGCCTCGAAAACTAGCGCGGCGTGACCTGGCCTTGGGATGGACATCGGGTGGTCGGCCCTGCTGAATAGGACACTCTGCTCGGACCAGTCGATGTATTCAGGAACGTTCGCCATGGTGACTTCCGCGAGGTTGATTTCTTGTGTAAGTTTCTTCAATTATCTTTTGGAGACGTTAGTCTTATGGATCATGCTCATCTGCCCCCGAGGTGGAGGGAACACCTCGTTTGGTGCGCGAGGCTGAACATGCTAAACTTTGTGCTGCGGCGCGGGTGGCGGATTAGGGGGTGGTGTTCCCTGTAACATTGGGTCGCTTGTACTTTGGCACCGGGGTTCACCGACTCGTAGAACTTCTGAAGATCGAGGAACTGCCAACAATCCCGGAGAAGGTGAGTCGACTTCTTGACATCGTCCTTCGGGTCAATGTACGCGTGTATGTAGCAAGGAGCGTTCAGTTGCTCCGCAAATGGCAGATCGGGTACCCGTGGAGGTCAGTCTCGCCAGCCACTTTGGCTGCCTCCAGATCCACTGCAATTGTTATCCCGACGATCATCACGTCGTTTGCTGCGCCGGTCATCATGCCGGTCGTTGCATCGATCGGTGTACCCAGCTGCAACGATGTTAGTATCGCTGAACGTTTCGTACCCGCGATCTCTTCTTTTCTTGCGGCGATCCTGCAGGCTGCTTGAGTCGTTTAGGTGCTTTCGATCATCTTCTTCGTCATCTCTGCGCGGGCGAGGCTTTCGCACGTGATCCTCGCCATCAGCCCAACTTTTGGCGATCTCCATCAACTCGGTAATAGTTTTTTGCTTCTTGCGACCGAGTTTTTCGACATAGGATTCTTGTCGGATGTCGTCGCTAAAAGCATCGATCGCCCTGTCGACGGAGACATCTTCGGCAGCGTTCAAGAGTTCGGTAAATCGACCGATGTATGAGCGCATCGGCTCCTTCGGCTTCTGGTGACATTGATGTAACTCTTCGATTCCAGCGGGTCTTTTGTGCGTGGCTTGGAAGTTTTTGACGAAAGCATCGAATAGATCTTCCCAAGATCTGATAGATCCTTGCGATAGACCTCTCAGCCATGCTCGTGCCGAAACACTGCATTGCCACCACTTGGTTTCCCTTGTGCAGGATTATAGTTTGTAGGTAGTCGTCTATCCATGATCTCGGCTCCTGCTGGCCGTCATACCTGGCGGCGTCAGTTGGTGTTGACTTGAATCTCTTTGCTGGCATCGCCTCCCGAATCGTATCGCTTAGACAATCTGCGCAGTGAAGTTCGCCATCGTGCTCTTGAGATTCCTCATAATCATCGCTCTCGAAACCGGCACGTGCGGCGCGTCGGCGGTGAGCCTTGTTGATTTTGCTCCGCGTGATATCCTCACGAGCGTCCTAGGAGGAGGAACGTCGTTGAGAGTTGTCGCTTCGACGTGGAGATCTATCGGGAGATCGTGAGGAGCAGCGCCGAGAGCCACTGCCATGGCGTGGAGATTTATCCTTCCTAGGTGTGAGCTTATCGCCGATGATCCCGAGGCTTTCCAAGGCGACCCGATGAACTGGCGCCATCGGATCGTCGGGTGTTGGCTGGTTGTTGATCAGGTAGGCCGCGAAGTGGGTGGTTGCTCCTTCGATTGTTTTGGCCCTGAGGATGGCCGCTGAATCCATTGTCATGAAGGAGTTGGAGAGGTTCGATGTGATCTCTCTCGCGTCCGCCTCCGAGAGGCGTGGGAGCGTGGACGATACCTACCAGGGCCTGGTTGCTCTTAGAGGCGCTCCCGAGGGAAGATAGTTCCCTTCACCGTTCACTTGATAGGTCTCATGCCTGCCAGTGTCGATCGAGGCCGGCTCGCCCTTGGCCAGCCGAGAGCGGTTCTTGTCGAGGATAGCATCGTAGGCGTTGAGGGTGTCTGTCGATAAACCAATGGGGAGGCAGGTGTTGTTGACCACTCTTCCCTAGAAACAGAGAAAGTGTTGTTGACGTTGTTGCCGCTAGCTTCTCCATCTCGCAGTCGTTCGACATTGGTGCGCAGGGTGTGTTCACCCGTAGGGGTTTCGGCTCCAGTTTCAGGGTTAATGGTGACTCAGACTTGGAAGCGAGCCAACCATGCCACGGCTAAGGGGACGATGGCGTCGTGTTTGCCGATGATTTCTTCGTCAGAGGAGTACTTGCTACTACACATGAAGGGAGGAGCGTCAGAGCCGAGCTCGTGCCTAGTGTCGCAGACGATGTAGTAGTATGACGTAGATCCGATGACTCAGAGTCATCAGACCTGACGGACATGGTGGATGTGGTGTGGCCTGATGATGATGATGATGATGATGATGGTGATGACGGAGCCAACGTAATCGACGTTGTTGATGCAGTGGTTGTTGAAGTAGCAGCCGATAAATCAACTGCGGTTAGTGACGAAGCGGAGGACGTGGCAGTCGATGAAGTCGCGACTGCTGTGAGGCCCGAAGCGATCTAGTCCAGAAGACGCAGAACGCCATCGGCGCTGATGTTGAGGTGGACGCTCCCAAACGTCATGTCCATCCCGCCGTGCAGGCCCGAGAAGGCCGAACGCGGCGCGAAGGTGTGGGGGTGAACTCGAAGGACCTGAAGCAGATCGAGCCTCCAAGATCTACGATGATGGAGGCGATGGTGATGACGATGCCAGCGAGGATGTAGCCGACATGATCGGAATAGCCGATGATGTGTCTTGATCGAGCAGGGTTCCCACAGACGGCGCCAATTGACGAGGGGGCTCCTCAGCAATGCCCACCATGAGGGGCTTAGGGTTGAATGAATCCTGCAGGTTAGCACGAGACATCGGATACGAAACGAACAGAAGGCGAGATTTACCCAGGTTCAGGGCCATCGATGAGGTAAAACTCTTGCTACTGCTTGACTGATCTTGATTTATCAATGAAAAAGGTTATAATGGGGCAGCCGATAGATACTTCATGGGCCTTCACGGATCCGACTACCTTCATAGGTCGGTTGAGATCCGGCTCCTGTTCCTGGGCTGGACTTCAACCATCTTCTATCAACAGCAACTGGGCCGCCTGATGGGCCGTATGCCACCATCATCATCTGTGGGCCACCCGGACTTGCCGGATCTAGACCACGTCGTTGATATACCCATAAAGTATACCCACAACACTGAACTATTGAGGTTCTTGCATGTAAAGCATACTTTTGAGGTTTCAGATTCAGGGCGGTCATAGCTCTACTAGTTCTCTTTTTATTCGGACTAATGAGAGTCCACCGCACATTACATTCACAGCAGGAGTAAGATCGCAAAGCATACACCATGAAACCAACAGACTTGAAGAAACAGAGAACCAATAAACCCTATCACTCAGCTGCATTACAGATATACCATCACAATTTCCACCAATGCAAGATTCCAAAGGCTAAACTTACCTTATCTTCTTTCAACTTAAAATTTGCACATCCAAAAGATACAGCCAGAAGAAAATGGTTTGATTTTCCAAACTGGAAATATCATCATAAACTGCCGAAGACGGTAGATCCGGGGTAACCCTAAGCTTGGCAGGCCTAGATAGGTACTAAGAAATCTCCACAAGATGACCAGGAAGAGCCAGAGAGATCCCCATGTCCACCACCTCACCAACTGCTAGGTATTTGCCAACAATGGGCGCACTTTTTGCACTCATCAGTGCGATCCAGTCCTTACTATTCCGGAGATGCAATTGACCAGCATAGGTCTTGATCCGACCACGATCAGAGTCCTTGCCAGTGGAGTATGTCACCTTCCAGATCCATTCCAGAGGGGCCATGATGAGGGAAACGAGGCAAACAAGAGACGCCGGAGAGATTGAGAGGAGAGGGTAGAGAAGATCACCAGAGATCAGACAGATCTCCGGCGATGAAACGCTAGGGTTTTAGGCTGTAAGAGGCGTCGGAGGAGCCGCCATCGCTGGCACAAGTTATCTCTATTCTGTTGAATAGAGGAGAATATTTGAGTTACAAGCTTAGCAGACATCTTAGTAGATACAAATTAGAGTGATGAAGGGGGGACGGGGTACTCCAAAAAGGCAGAGAACTGGTGTGAATGGGTCTAAAACGGGATCACAAGCTGGTCCTCCCAGAGTGTTTAATAATGGTAATCCAGGGAACCAGAGGCAAGCTACTCTTTCAGTGACTATTCCTGCTAGCAAGGATACTGGAAAAAGGAAACTGATTGAGGCAGAGAACTCTAATACCCCTTTCTTCCATAGTTCTATTGTGGATTCTAGATTTTCTTGTATTCCTTGTGGTGCTTCCCCTTCTGCTCTGCTCGATGTCCATGGCAGTTGTTGAAGCTCTTGCCCCAATAACAATTGATTCGGTGGATGATCCCCTGGTGCAACCAAATGATCCTTCTTTTAACTAGTTTGTGCACACGTTGGCTAATTCTAATAGTGATAAGTCCTTGATTCAAAAGGAGAATAGTCAATTGCTTGACCCCATAATTCAAAATGTTAATGAAGAAGATGGTTAGTCTGAGGAGAGGGTTGATTATGATAGAACTGAATGGAGATTCCAACCAACTATATGATGTTCCCTACATTAATCATGGTCAGGGCATTCTTGTTCTAGATGCTACCTCCTTAGAACATGAACACACTGTTGTGGTTATTCCTACTCTAGCTGGAATTTGACTTCACTCAAGAGGAACCTATGTCACAGGTGCATAACCGGCAGCAAGCCACCTCTGCTGAAGTGAAAGATCATATACCTCAAGCTCCCAGGATGAGCTCTACATTGGCTAATCAAGGCTTCCCTTCATCAAGAATTGATGAGAGAGCAAGTGCCAATGCAGAAAATCCATATCTCTATTGTCGTGCCTTCTATTTGCGGCCTAACGTTCACCTGTGATGCTTTTTTTTTTTTTTTTTACAGATATCATACCGTATTGATGTAAAAATGACAAGAGGATGTATCATTATTTCTGTTCATAAAATGAAATTCAAGATACTGATGTTCATTTGACCAACTGTATAGAGAAACATAGTTTCTCGGTTCCAAATTAGTTGTTGCGAGTATTTACCAAAATAAGCAAACCTGCAAGACGTGTACATCCATAGCTAGATTCTAGACCAAATCTGGCCAAATAGGAGTTACCATTGTCTACAACAATATAGTTTTATTAGATGCATCAGAAAATATAGTACTATTTCAGTGTCATATATATTTGATATCGTAAGTATCAGCACATCTACCGACGGGTCAAACTTAAAAATATTTGACTTGGTACAGAGCTAGAACTCCAAATAATCTAGAATGGAGTGTTAAGCTTTCAATAAAAGAACATCTTAATTCCTGCAAGAACATGGGACAATGACCAGGTTCCAAACATGCCGTTTCAAATCTATAACCTGAAGGTAACTCTTGCCGCTAGTTTACAGAACTCCAAAGGGTGTTCATGCAATGTCTATCTCTAAAATTAAATATCTTTGGTACAAAAGTTACATCGTTGGTGCCTTGTGGGATGAACCATTGCAATGGCAGCGTGTCAATGCATTTGCTAATTTATAACTTAGTACTGTTACAGAAGAAATACAATGCTTGATGGCTTCAAAATCTCTTCGGCAACTCGAAGAGCAAACCCTGACTGTAGCTGCGCCCATTGACCCACTATATATCACGGTGATGTCAGTTTCTGGTCAGCCTCTCTCATCCAGTAAAGCTCAGCCATATATGACCAGACGCTGCTAACGTAAGGTCCGTGAAACCGGACCTCTCTCAAAACATCAGTGCCAGAGCTTTGTTCACGAACTGATCTAGTGTGCTGCGCCAGAGAGCTCCTCCACATGCCGAGTTATTGTCTCGGGGCATGGAGACTGGGCGCGTAATAGTTCCAAACGTTGGAACGGGTGTGCAAATTGCAGAATATAGTCTTCATCTGTAAGAGATGGGAGAAATAATATCATGCATGCAAACAGAGTAATCGAGATCAGGAATGCCAACAGGTGCATAGTTTTTAGAGAAAGATGAAAATGCATCTAGTTAGAATGGCGAAGGAAATTCTTACTTTCTTTGACAGTGCCATACAGCCAGCATAAAACCTCGTCAGCAAAGGCCAGGCAGACTCCACCCTGAAGTACAGATCGAATATATTATTCCAAGAAACGTATAATACACTGGAAAGTGCAAGAAAGTACCACTCTGTTCCACAATATAAGCCGTTCTAGCAAACTAAAATAGTTCGCTAAAAAAGGCTTATATTATGGAATGGAGGTGGTAACTGAAAACTACATATTCAAATTAAATGAATACTCCCATATGTTGCATAGCAAGAATTTGGAGGGGAGTCATTAGTTATCCTATATGTCAAATTAGAAAAAGGGAATACGGCATCAGAGAACTGTAAGAAGTCGTTTGCAAGCCAGGCTTTCATTTCGTTTGTAGCATTTTGAAATGAATACATGTATTCATTTCATTTACATTGTAATTTCAGAAATAGACACTTGTTTGAATTGCAAATGACAACAGAATTCAATATTGCATTTGTAGAGGCTTCCATAGAGAATCGCAAATGACAGGTCTCAGCTTGGAATCGTGTTTACCCATGGAGTCATTTTGCTGGAATTCATAAATGAAATGATGGCCCAATTCTGTGGCAACCAAACAGCCCACCTATGGAATTCCAAAATGAATTCCAGGATACCAGGCCCAAATGATGGATACCAAACGACCTCCAAGTGTTAACCCCTTTCCCTATTAGAGATTTGATATGACAACTCAATTATTTAAAATTTTCATAGGTTATGCTCTTCTAATTTTGAATACTCCACCTATTGTACTCAGGCACTCTGCACTCATGTTCTTCCTCAATTATCACGACTCCACTGTTGCGAATAAACAACACGAACATTAATTTTGTGTACCTGCCAGTAGTTCTTTGTTTTCACTTTTTGTGTGATATCTTTAGTTCTTAATCTCTCAGTTCGTACAAGTACACCAGCATCATTCCTGCAAGAAAATAAGATAGAGAGTGGAACTTAAGAACCAATATTGATCACCAAAAAACACATACATCTCAAGTGTACTCTTTTTCCTAATTGTATCGACCGTATGGTCAACATGAGAGGATTGGAATTTGAATGTCTTTCTGGTTGACGCCTCATTAAGCAAAAAACCTCGGGTTAATTAGCACACAATGTGTAGAAAAAAAGTTACGATGGATGACGACTGAAGCTCCGATGTACTATATGGGCATTCAAATCAAGAGTATGGGGCTGATAACCCAATGGAGAAATCAGGTAAGCATGGCAATTCAGAACATACATGGGAAACGAATGAAATCACAAAAAAGATAGGTGTGCTTCTGTATCTAATTGACAGCATTACTGCAATAGTACAGCAATTATCGACAGTTCTACCACCATAATTCTTGCATATGAGTATGACAACCATAAAGACTTTATGAAATGCAAGACGAAGTGTTAAGGATTTAGTCTCTGAAAGGAAGCTCGTCATACTAACAAGAAAATGCTGTGATGATTGAAAATTACCTGAATCCAACGACAACATATGATACACCAGCAAGGAATGATTGAATCTGTAAAATTTAGCCAAGTGAAAAATTAATGCAAGCTATATAGAAGGCATGATTCCTGAAGAATCAAGATTAACACTACAAAGTTGGAAGTTGTCATGGCAGAGGGAATAATAAGATAGCCATGTAGTGAAGTTGTTAACATATATCCTCAGCCCCGCAAGGAGCCAATTTTTCTCAATACTTAAGAAATCAAATAAAACGTAAGAAATTTAATGATATCGAATTTCGCACTGCGAAAGAGAACAGAACAAGTTTCAAATAATATCAATGAAATAACAAAATGTTGGCATGCAATAGCTACAAAAATAAGAGGCTAAAAAAATTACCCAGAACCTAAGTAACTTCTCTTTCTCATATTTCTCCACCGTATGGTACTCCAGCTGTTACAAAGTTCAAAATGGTGACTAGATTGAATATGATTGGTACCAGATCAATGGAATTTCATGGAAAAAAATAACGACCTCTCTGCTTGTTTTCAACTCCACATAGAACCGCCTACCATCATCAGTTGCATCACAGCAGTCCATCTCAGCACCCATGATAATGCGATGCGCGCCCAATTTCGTCTTTATTACAGAACAATACTCTACATTTGCATCAATACCTCTTCCCTCCTCATCAATAGAGTTCTCAGTAGCAAGATTTTCAAAAGAATAGCCCCAAAAACATCTGAATATCAAATATGGCACCAGCAAGAAAAGGTACATCAAATCGATACTCATGTCAGATTCATCTGCTGTAAGCATGACAACTCTGAACATATGATTACAAATATCAAGGCACCATTTGATTTTGCAGCCAAATGACAGATATATTTGCAGCCCTTCACACATTTCCAAGCTTCCCACAGAGACACATTTTAGACAACTATATTTTATTACATGATACATCAGATCAGGAAAAATGCCAAAGAACTAAATCAGCTTTATGCAATTCAAACTGGAATGAACCCCTTGTGCTATCACAATTTCAATAAGAACTCGAAGCATCAACATATTTAGCATTCTACATTTTGACCTTTTGCAACTCAACTTCAGAGAGTTATAAATCAGCACCATGAAACCCAAACTTTACAAGATACCCCTGTGCAAGTAGGATTACCATCACACAAGATCCTATAAGAACTAAACCATCAACATATTTAGCATACTAGATCTCAGACTATTTTTCTTTGTAACTCTTGTCGATAAGCAGAGAGAGAGAGAGAGAGAGAGAGAGAGAGAGAGAGAGAGAGAGTCAACCTCCTGCGCTCAATCTCGCTTTGTGGTCTTTCAGGGAGCTTATGGACATCAAGGTACACAACACCATTTCTTTTGTGCACACCCATCTTCCATGGGTCTTTTAGATAAGCTGTGGCCAATATCTGACGATTTTACAGATAGTCGCATAGAATCTGTCAGCATACAATCATAGTGAAGGAAATTACGAAAAAAATAGTTTTGTTATAGAGTCCTGCAAAATATAATATGTACGTATCTGTCAATCGATTAAGCTAGATACAAACCAAACAGTGGTAAGCTTGTAGGGATAACTACCTGACTCGTCCACATGGACAAACATAAGCTACAACAAGGGAAAGGAAAAGATGTTATGGTTTAGATAATCTGCACTGGAAGGACCATACCTTGTTAAGGTTGTTGCGGTACGTCTGCAAGACAAGCATATGTGATCAGGAATTTGAAGCATAGAGTGCCAAAAGGACAAATATAAAGTTGCAACAATGAATTTTACCACAAAATGTATGTTCTGAAGAGGTAGGTTTGAATTTCTTATGCATGAAAGAAGATCGCCAAATCCTTGAGAACCCAAATCTGAAATTACCACATTAAACATGAATGAATGCTCAGAAACAGATTCAAAAGGAAAAGGAACTTCCAAAATATGGAATTATCATATCCCTGGATCCAATTGTTCAAAATAGAAATTTCGGAGTTAACTTCAATAACTTCCTTTCCCATTATGTACCAGAAACAGCTAGCATCTGAATTGTTGAAGATTTTTTTCCATGTCCTTTCTTATATAAAAAATGTATAAACTATCCAGTCTTACGAAAGACACAACTGCAAAATATCAGCTAAAATATAGTATGAATTTATTCAACAGAAAAATTATATATGTAGATGGCTTAAGAAGTGGTCCATCTAAGGTTACTCAAGACCCGCCTGAAACAAAAAAATAGTTGCATTTACCATATACAATAGGGGAAACATGTCATGGCATGAAGCTGTTCTTGTATATGTGTTTAGGTCTATGACAACTGAAATAGAAATTTGTAGGGAATAACCCAGATAATAAATTCTACATTAAACAGAGTTGATAGCAGTAACTAGAATATAGAAACAAAAAATTACTTCTCACAGAAAGTACCTCTTTTCTCTGTAAATGTTTCAAATCCTTTATTGAGATCTTCACCGACATAGTCGCAGATATTACGTTTGAAAAGCCTCTACAAAATAAGAATGTTTAGTACAACAGCCAACGTCTAGGGCAAACTACATGTGTCCAGAAAGTAACTGTCCACACTGCATAGACAAACTTTCAAAATATAAATTCACCAAAAGGGAACTGAAACTGACAATCAGCAACTCTGAGATCTTACCAAGCTGCGATCATCAAAATATACATCCCCACCATCAACACGGCTGTAGCATGCGAACTCACATGGCTGCATGAGTTAACAAAGGATATAGCTCTATAGAGAACAAAAACAACTAAGGAAAATCAAAAGAACATGGTAATATTGTGCACCTCCTGAAAAGCAACAGCTTTCCTAGATAGAGTTTCTTCACTCTTATTAAGTTTCATTTCTGAAACAAAACCTTCAACGTTACGCCCATTTCCATACGAAAACCTCCCGCCGTGGCCAAAATTATTCCGTCCTCCTGGATGGCCTCCTGGTCTTGGAAGAAGAGGTGGGCCCCTGCCACCTCGTCCGCCCCGAGAAAAATTGGTGTTCCGTATTTGGGGCAGCACTATAAGGAAAGGGCAAAATATAAGAGACTGATAATCCCTATCTCCCAACCTAGATACACTCAACATTTTCATATAGATTCAAACAACTGGGTCATCTCATTCTCTACCACAATGCATATGAGCATTATCTATCAGTAATAGAGTACACATAGGTTGGTTGGGCACAGACCCGCATGTTTTAGTAAGATACACACAAAGAATGGAAATACTGTTTCATTTTGAATGTTAATATTTATGATATAATTTTATTAAACCTTCATACCTCTAGTAGTCTAGTGGGGTGGTATTGTGAAACAGAACCAGATTTTAGATTCAGTCTTCTTCATCATTGTAATTTACAGTAGAAATAAGTTCTAGTTTTAGCTATTTACAGAGTCAGAGTGTTGTTCTTTAATACTTGCAACCAAAATAGGAATTGTAGAAAGTTGAAAGTATCTTTCCGGCTAACAGCTACCCAAATGAACCAAAACCCCAACTGGTATATCGTTTGATGGCTCGTTCGTGTACTGTATTCAATAGTTTTGGTTGGTGCTTTTGTAAATCCAAATCACCCTTAGATTACAAAAACAAGCAACAACCAGATGAATGTTGGAACAATGATTCAAACATAAGTCTGCAGCAATGAGAGTTCGCCGTGTACTTGAAGCTAAAAAACCAAAACCCACTGCAGCTCCCAGAGCCCCGGTGCGACCACTCCCAACAAACAACACCAGCCAATCAAAAATGTTGAGTAGGGTTACATACCAATCTGCTAACCAATTAGGCTTACCGAACACAGAGGTGGCTACTCCGCCCAAACGAATTTTAGCGAGCATTAGTAATGAGGGGCGAACCTGGAACTAGATAGTTGCTCCGGGCGGGGGTCTTGACGTAGTCCTCGTTGTCGGAGCCGAACAAATCTCTGGCCTCCTCTTCCTCCTCATACTCGTCCCGGTACACGGCGGCGTGCCTCGTGGGCAGCGAGTCGAACTCCGCGTCGTCGGCGCCCTCCTCGTCCGCGCCGCCGGCGGCGCCGCTGCTGCTGCGGCCGCTGGAGGCGCCGCTGGAGGAGGAGGAGGACGCGGCGGCGGAGGAGGAGGAGGATGAGGACGGGGAGGAGGAGCCGGAGGAGGCGCCGCCGCCTCCCTCGGCTTCGGCGCCGTCGCCGGCGTCGTACTCCTCGAAGACGTCGACGTCCTGCTCCGAGAAGTCCATCGCGGGCGGAGGCGGGGGCGGGGGCGGACCGGCGAGACGGAAGGTTCTCTGCTTCTTTTTCTGGTCGGGGGGTCGTAGTGGGAATCGACACGGCAAAGCCGCACTGGAATAGGGTTCACCACACCCAGCAGCTAGGGCGGCGGTAGGGTGGGGGCCGGAACGGGAACAGTGCGATGCCCCTTCGACAGAACTTACCAAAGACCTTCGGCCCTGTCAAGAGAACTTTCCCAAAACGCTCTCGTCGGCATCGTACGCTATCGCCGTCGCCGATCCTCTCTTCCGGCGCCGTCGCCGGCTTGGTGCGTGGATAGGGCAGTCGGGATCGAATTAGGGTTTGAGTTAACTGCGACTTACGACGGAGATGTTGGCCAATAAATTTCTCGAGGTAATTGCACAATTCATGTAAAACCCACCAAACATGTGTGAGATTTGTCAAAAATCTAGATGTATCTAGCTAGTAGTGTCTAGGTACATCTAAATTTAGATAAACCTCCGACATGTTTCATGGGACGGAGGGAGAACAAAATTGTCGAACATAACACGATTCCGTGTGGGATAGTTGACAGAAAACCCCTCCAATTCGAATCATTTCTCGCCACGACGTACAAGGTAAAACTTAGTTGTGGCAGGTTGTCGCCCTCAACAGTTGGCCCCCATCAGTTCCCCTGCAAAGAAATCCCCTCTCCCTCTACAACCCTAGTGACGGCGGAATCCTCACAGCGGTGGCGCATGATGGATGCGGAGGAGCCCCCATGTGTGATTTTGGTAATTGATGACAATTCCTATGGACTAAGGTTTGCATTGAGTTATATTTGTATGAGTTGTCCATAGGCAATGCTTGAACCACATGTTGCTTCAAGGTTACAATAAGAAAAAATTGATGAAGAATATTAAGTGTCAAGTATGTCTTGAAGATGAAGATGAAGTGAGCCTCAAGTCTAACTTCAAGACATCAACATAATGAAGAATGAAAAAATGAAGTGCAAGTTCAAGATAAGCCAACTCGAAGAGATCATATACTTGAAGCTTGTCATCCATATGGTGTTCATGGATATGTGAAGATGTGCCGAAGAAGAAGCTTCCTCATAGTGGATTATGGAGGAGCAATTAGCAAGACTTGATCAAGCAAGCACAATTAAGAAAGACGTTCCATCTTGTTGTGGTCAAGATCTTCATCATCTAACTCAAGTGGAATGCGCAAGGTTAAGATTTTATCTTGGTAGGGTTTCTCTCTTACCGGCCTCGTGGTTTAGGTGGGAGAACGGTTTATAGGTTAGTTGACGTACTATCAAGAGGTCTCTCGAGTGAGTAACTCGACAGTATCATTCAGGAGAGCTCGAACCTTTGCATCCTTGCATCATATTTCTTGGTTGTTATTTGGATCTTATCCATGTGATGTTTTAGAGCTTGTGCTTATTCACATGAAAAGATCTAGTTCATCGGAAATGGATTCAGCATGAATCACTTGTTGCGTTTTCCATATTGGAGTTTTTTCTCGGTTCTCCGTGTTGAGAGGTCTCCCCCACTTGCTTTCATATTTTAGGTTTAGGGTTTAGGGTTTCCAAACTTATTGAGAGGTCCTCTTTACAACAAAATTGGTTTCATGTCATTCAGAGTTTCCAAGCTCAAGTTGTTGGAGTTTTGGTTTCAGCAGTTTTTGAGTTTTCCAGTCCGGAGACTCCGGTGAAGTCTCCGGACCTCCCAAATCATTTGCTTCTTTCACTCACTCTCTCTCTCCTAGACCGGCGACTCCGGTCCAAAGTTCCTGCAACGGTCATATTTGTGTGGGGGGTATAAATAGTCTTCTTCTTCCCCAAAATTAGTTACTTCTTCAACTCTCTCTCTCTCTCTCCTACCCCATTGTTGATCTTGAGAAGCTTCCTCTCCCTCTAATCCCTCCATGATTCTTGCACCTATTTGAGGGAAAATAGAGAGGAGATCTAGATCTACATCTTGACCAATCAAATCCCTCTCTTTGTGAGGGGAATCCACTAGATCTAGATCTTGAAAATTTGGTGTTCCTCCTCTTATTTGTTCTTCCTCTCTTATTCCCCCAAGAGCTTTTGTAGCTTCGTTGAAATGTGAGAGAGAAGAATTTGAGCATCTTTGTGGTGTTCTTGCCATTGCATTTAGTGCATCGTTTGAGTTTTCCACGGTGATTCGTGGAAGTGAAAGTGAGAAAGTTCTCTCCTGGTTCTTGGAACCCAAGATGGCTTAGTGGTCTTTGTGGGTTTCTTGGGTCTCCAATTGTTGTGGAGATTGCCTCAAGTTTGTTGCTTTGTGGCTTAGTGGTGTTCTTGGGGCTCCAATTAAGTTGTGGAGATTCCTCAAGCTAGTGCAAGGCCTTTGTGGCGATATATTGGGAGCCTCCAATTAAGTTGTGGAGATAGCCCCAAGCTTTGTGCGGGTTCGGTGACCATCCTCAAGGTACCATTGTGGATCGAGACATCCCTTTTGGTGGGAATTTCGAGGAGAATACGGAGGCATTCGTGTCGTTTGGAGTGACTTGTCCTCCACACCGCTCGAGAGTACCACTCGCAAGAGTGTGAACTTTGGGATACATCGTTGTCTCCGTGATACGCGGAAGCACACGTTGGGAACCCCTGGAAGGTATGATGCCTATAGAAGCAAGTTTCCCTGATGAAACCAAGGTTATCGAACCAAGAGGAGCCAAGAAGCACGTGAAGGTTGGTGGAGGAATGTAGTGCTGCAACACCAGTAAACCGCCAACGTGGAACCCACAACACAATCAAAGTACTTTGCCCCAACGTAAATGAGGTTGTCATCTCACCGGCTTGCTAAAACAAAGGATTAAACGTATCGAGTGGAAGATGGTGTTTGTTTGCAAAGAATAAAAAGAGAAAACGTATTCAGATGTAAAAGAATGGACCTGGGGTCCACAGCTCACTAGTGGTGTCTCCAATTAGTTGCTAGTTTTACTTTATTTACCTGCCTTCTCTCTATATCAAAAACACAACAAAATTAGTTACTTGCATTTACTTTATCTAGTTGTTTTATTTACTATTGCTAAATGAATACCCGATACGTCCAACGTATCGATAATTTCTTATGTTCCATGCTACTTTATTGATGATACCTACATGTTTTATGCACATTATATGTCATATTATGCATTTTCTGAACTAACCTATTAATAAGATGTCAAGAGCCTTTGCTGAAAGCCTTGCCTTCAGAAACTAGTAAAGAAATATTCTTTAATTGGACGAAATTTCGCCAGGGTCCTATTTTTGCACGAAGCTTTAAGACCGAAGAGATAATGGTGGGCCACGAGGCGGCCAGAGGGAGGCCGGCGCGCCTGTGCCCCCGCGCGCGACCACCCCCGGGCTCCCCTCCGTTGACCTCCGCCTACTTAAAGCCTCCGTCGCTAAACCCCCATCCAGAGCCACGATCTGAACCATCGAGACGCCGCCGCCGAATCCCATCTTGGGATTCAGGAGATCGCCCGCCCCGCGGAGAGGGGATTCATCTCCTGAGGACTCACACCGCCATGGTCGCCCGGGAGTGATGAGTGAGTTCACCCACCATGGGTCCAGCAGCTGAGAAGACATGTCACGTCTCTTCCTTAGACAACGGTGCCTCCGGCAGAGGTTTCAGAAAGCACAGCTTCTTAAGTGGATCACCCAAGGTTTATCGAACTCGGAGGAAGAGGTCAAGATATCCCTCATGCAACTCCCAACCACAAAGCAAGAAGTCTCTTGTGTCCCCAACACACCTAATAGGTGCACTAGTTCTGTAAGAGATAGTGAAATACACGTGGTATGAATATATATGAGCAGATAACCAAATAAAATAGCTTACGTGCAGTTGATGGTGGTAGTATTAAAAGAGTAGTAACGTAGTGAAACAAAAGAAACAAGCAGTAACGAAAGAGTATTTAGGAACAAGGCCTAGGATTACACTTTCACTAGTGGACACTCCAACATTGATCACATAACAGAATAGATAAATGCATACTCTATACTTTTGTTGGATGATGAACACATTGCGTAGGATTACACAAACCCTCAATGCCGAGTTAACAAGCTCCACAATAATGCTCATATTTTAGTAACCTTTAGTGTAAGATAGATCAAAACGACTAAACCACTAGCATAGCATGCACACTGTCACCTTCATGCATATGTAGGAGGAATAGATCACATCAATATTATCATAGCAGTTAACTTCCTAATCTACAAGAGATCATGATCATAGCATAAACCAAGTACTAACACTAGTGCACACACTGTCACCTTTGCACACATGCGGGAGGAATAAAACTACTTTAATAACACATCACTAGAGTAGCACATAGATAAATTGTGATACGATGCACATTGCAATCATAAAGAGATATAAATAAGCACTTCACTACGCTCTTCAACAGTGAAGTAATCTGTGTACAGAAATATAGCCTAAGAGACCCACACGGCACACATCGTCACCTTTACACACGTGTATGAGTCTCCAAGATCATATAGTAAAACCCACTTGACTAGCATAATGACATCTAGATTACAAGCATCATCATATGAATCTCAATCAAGGGCAGCTCATGAGATTATTGTATTGAACTACATAGAGAGAGATGAACCACATAGCTACCGGTACAGATTCAAGCTCGAAGTGAGAACTACCTTCTCATGGGAGCAAAGAATGATGAAGATGGCGGTGGAGATGGCAGCGTGTCGATGGAGAAGCCTTCCGGGGCACTTTCCCCTCGTCCTGCAGTGCGCCGAACAGAGACTCCGTCCCCAGATCTGGCCCGATGACGGCGGGCCTGAACTTTTCTCGATTTGCTTCCTCCGTATGGTTCGGCGCAGGCTTTATATAGGCGAAGGGCGGCAGAGGGTCAACGAGGCGACGAGACCATAGGTGGCGGCACACCGGCCGCGCCACCATGTCATCCTGGGCCCACAGGCCCGGCGCCTCCTGGGTGTTCCTGATGCTTCCGGCAAAATAGGAACCTGGGCGTTGATTTCGTCCAATTCCGGTATATTTCTGTTACTAGGATTTCTGAACCAAAACAGCAGAAAAAGGAACCTGCACTTCTGCATCTTGTTAATAGGTTAGTTCCAGAAATGCATAAATATGACATATAATGTGTATAAAACATGTAGATATCATCAATAAAGTGGCATGGACATAAGAAATTATCGATACGTTGGAGACGTATCACTAGATGGTCTTCTTTGTTGTGCTTCATTGTTGATCTTGTGAGCTGCCTAACATGACTCAAGATCATCTATCCTAATTCTATATGTTGTGTTTGTCTGATCCGATGGATAGAGAGTACTATGATTATGGTGATTATCAATCTATCGTTTATGTGTTGTTTATGATCTTGCATGCTCTCCGTTACTAGTAGAGGCTCTAGCCAAGTTTTTACTCTTAACTCCAAGAGGGAGTATTTATGCTCGATAGTGGGTTCATGCCTGCATTTACACTTGGACAAGGATGAAAGTTCTAAGGTTGTGTTGTCGTGTTTACTAGGGATAAAACATTGATTCTATGTCTAAGGATGTAGTTGTTGATTACATTACGCACCATACTTAATGCAATTGTCTGTTGTTTAGCAACTTAATACCGGAGGGGTCTGATGATAACCCAAGGTGGACTTTTCAGCATAGATGCAGCTGGATGGCGGTCTATGTACTTTGTCGTAATGTCTGATTAAATCTCACTATATTCATGTCATGTGTATATGCATTGATACCTTTCTCTATTTGTTAATTGCCTGACTGTAATTTGTTTATCCAACATGCTTTATCTTTGGGAGAGACACTCTAGTGAACTGTGACCCCGGTCCACCCCTTTAATGAAATACAATCTACTAACAATACTTGTGTTTCATCGTTTCTTTGCAAACATCTTCCACTCGATACGTTTAATCCTTTGTGACAGTTTCTAGATTGACAACCTCACTGCTTCGTTGGGACAAAGTACTTGGTTTGTGTTGTGCAGGTTCCTAGTGCCGGAATCTCTGGTGTTGCTTCGCATCACATTTCGCGACCATCAACCTTCAACGTGCTTTGGATACGTCTCCGACGTCAACCTTGGTTTTTCTCTGAGGGAAAAACCTGCCGTTGTGTGCATCATACCTTCCTCTTGGGGTTCCCAACAGACGTGTACATCTACGCGCATCGCAGCTGCGCCGTTGTTTGGGAGATCAAGACACGCTGCAAGGAAGTCTCCACTTCTCAATCCCTTTACTTTGTTTTTGTCTTGCTTTATTTTATTTACTACTTTGTTTGCTGCACCTAAACAAAACACAAAAAAATTAGTTGCTAGTTTTTACTTTATTTACCGTCTTGCTCTCTATATCGAAACACCAAAAAATTAGTTACTGCGTTGCTACTTTATCTAGTCGTTTTATTTACAACCTAAAATGAGTAATCCTAAGTTGAAGTTCGTTCATTTAAGCAACAAGGAGGAGAATGTTTAAAGATGCTTGGTATAGAATTAGTGTATAATAGTAACTAAGAAACACTCCACCACTATCCTACCCAGGAATTTTTATGTTGGTATCTCTAGCTGAATAGATATGTTCTTGATTGTCTCGCGGGAGGTAACTTCCTAGCGCTTCCCGCTTTAGAAGCTAGTTGTATTATTGAGAGTTTATTTGGAACACCACCGGTTAATGAAATTAAAATTGAGGATGTTATGAAAAAATTGGAAACCATAGAGAAAAATTGTAGTGTTGAAACTAAATTGGAAATATTACTTGATAATACTGATAAACTTGATAAAACCCTAGAAGGAATTAATGAAAGAATTGCTACTTGGAAACTTGTGCTATCCATGATAATCAAACCCATAGAATTGTAAACTTGAGAAGCTATGAAAAATTAGTTCAACTTTTCTTCTCTTAAATTTAATGAGAAAGCTTATGTGGGTAAGGAGCAAAAATTCATGTATGTCTCTAAGGTGCCTAAACCAAAGAATTATTATAGGCCTAAAATTGATAAAACTCCCAAACCCCTGAAAATGATGTCTACTCTTGATGTTACTTGATTTACACTTTCTGCGCCTAGCTGAAAGGCGTTAAAGAAAAGCGCTTATGGGAGACAACCCATGTTTTTACCTACAGCAATTTTTTGTTTTGTTGAGTCTTGGAAGTTGTTTACTACTGTAGCAACCTCTCCTTATGCGTTTTTGTGCCAAGTAAAGTTTCTATGTCAAAGTTGATGTTATATTTGGGATCGCTGCGTTGAACAAGATTGTCGTTCATTACTAATCTGCACATAGAAAATTCGAAAAATCTGCCAATTTAGCGTGATCCTCAGATATATGTACGCAACTTTCATTAGTTTTGAGTTTTTCCATTTGAGCAAGTCTGGTGCCAGCTTTAAATTCGTCTTTACTGATCGTCGTTTTAGATTCTCCTTTTATTTCAAGATTTCTTTTGCATATGTTGGATTTATTTCTTTGATCCACTAATGTCCAAAGAGCATTATGCAATGTCCAAGAAAATAATGATAGTGTCACCTCTCAATGTGTGAATTATTAATGATGCACTAACCCTCAATGAGTTTGCTTAGTTTGGTAAGTTTTCAAGGGTCAGAGAGGAGAATGATATACTATGATCAAGAGGAGGAAAGTTTAAGCTTGGGGATGCCCCTGGTTCACCCCTGCATATTTTAAGAAGACTCAAGCGTCTAAGCTTGGGGATGCCCAAGGCATCTTCTTCATCGACAACATCATCAAGTTCCTCTCCCCGAAACTATATTTTTATTCACTCACTCTTGTGTTTCGTTTCAGGTTTGTTTTTGTTTTGTTTTTGTTTGAATAAGATGGATCCTAGCATTCACTTTGTGGGAGAGACACGCTCCGCTGATGCATATGGACACATGTGTCCTTAGGTTTTTACTCATAATGTTCATGGTGTTTCTTCTTCATAAATTGTTATATGGTTGGAATTGGAAATGCTACATGTAGTAATTCTAAAATGTCTTGGATAATGATACTTGGCAATTGTTGTGCTCATGCTTAAGCTCTTGCATGCATATGCTTTGCACCCATTAATGAAGAAATACATAAGAGCTTGCTAAAATTTGATTTGCATATTTGGTTTCTCTAAGGTCTAGATAATATCTAGTATTGAGTTTTGAACAACAAGGAAGATATGTAGAGCCTTATAATGTTTACAATATGTCTTTTATGTGAGTTTTTCTGTACTTGTTCATCCTTGAGTTTGCTTCAAATAACCTTTTGCTAGCCTAAACCTTGTATCGAGAGGGAATACTTCTCATGCATCCAAATACTGGAGCCTACTACTGTGCCATTTGTGTCCACCATACCTACTACTACATGGTATTTCTTAGCCATTCCAAAGTAAATTGCTTGAGTGCTACCTTTAAATAATTCAAAATTTATTCTCTTATTTGTGTCAATGTTTTATAGCTCAAGTATGTGGTGTTTTATCTTTCGATCTTGTCATTTACATTTTGATTGACTTTCACAATGGACTAGTGGCTTCATCCGCTATCCAATAACTTTGCATAAAGAGCGCGGGGTTCCCAGCCCCAATTAATTAACTTCATTAATAATTTCTTCATGTGTTGCTTCCGATTCATGTAAGAAACTAATTTTTTGCAAATAGACACTCCTCCATGGTATGTGAAAAGTTGGCAGGCCGATGGAATCTGCTTGAAAAAGCAAAGGTGGGAGGAGTGTCATCATAATAAAAATAAAAAACCTCTTCATGGTATGAGATTGTTGGAGGGAACTGGAATCGGCTAGCCATGGTTTGTGGAAAGAAAGGTTGGGAAGAGTGCCACCCCACTAAAATACATGTAAACAAAAGAGAAGAGGGATGATCTACGGTGGTAGAAATAACGTTCCATGGGAGCCGCCTTGAAAGTCCAGTTGATATGTAGTTAGAGTACCATTACCATTCGTTGACAACAACAAACACCTCTCAAAACCTTTTATGCTTCTATGTTTTCAAAATCAAAGCTCTACACAAATATAGCAATCATGCTTTCCTCTTTGGACCATTCTTTATTTTTATTGTTAGAGTCGGTTTACATTCTCCTTCCACCTAAGAAGCAAACACTTGTGTAACTGCTATTCCTACATACTTGCATATTGCACTTGTTATATTATTACTTTAATTGACAACATTCATGAGATATACATGTTATAAGTTGAAAGAACCAGAAACTTAATCTTCTTTGTATTTCAACACCTTTACTTTGATTATCGCTTTATGAGTTAACTCTTATGCAAGACTTATTGATGCTTATCTTGAAGTACTATTCATGAAAAGTTTGCTTTATGATTAGTTGTTTACTCATGTCATTACCTTTGTTTTGATCGTGCATTATTACATATGTTTACAAATAGATGATCAAGATTATGTGATATTCTTGAAATTATCTTTGTTATCGCTTTACCCGCTCGAGGAGCAAGAATCGGTCAGATCTTATGCTCTCCAACGTGATACCTCTTATGTCCATGCTACTTATTGATGATACCTACATGTTATGCACATTATATGTCATATTTATGCATTTTCTCGAACTAACCTGTAACAAGATGTCAAGAGCCAGCTGTTTGTCGCTTTTGGTTCTCAACCGAGGAAAGAAATATTCTTAATTGACTAAACTCGCCTGTGGTCCTATTTTGCACGGTCGTAATCAAAGAGAGGACGTATGGGGCCACGATGGCTGATGGCCGCGCGCCTTTTGTGCCCCCGCCGCGCCACTCACCCCCCGGGCCCCTCGTGTGGCCCCCGCGTTGACCCTCCGCCTACTTAAAGTCCGTCACAAAACCCCCGCATCGAGAGCCAATGACACGGGCACCCATCGAGACGTCGCGCCCGCGAATCCCATCTCGGGGATTCGGGGAGATCGCCTTCGCACCCCCGCCGAGAGGGTTATCCATCTCCCTGGAGGACTCTACACCCGCCATGGTCGCTCCGCAGTGATGGGAGTGAGAATGTCCCTGGACTATGGGGTCCATAGCAGTAGCTGATGGTCGTCTTCTCCTTGTTGTGCTTCATTGTTGATTCTGTGACATTGCCTAACATGCTCAAGATCATCTATCCGTAATTCTATATGTTGTGTTTGTCTCGGATCCGATGGATAGAGAGTACTATGATTATGGTGATTATCAATCTATTGTTTATGTGTTGTTTATGATCTTGCATGCTCTCCGTTAATAGTAGAGGCTCTGGCCAAGTTTTTACTCTTAACTCCAAGAGGGAGTATTTATGCTCGATAGTGGGTTCATGCCCGCATTGACACCTGGGACAGTGAGAGAAAAGTTCTAAGGTTGTGTTGTGTCATGTTGCTAGGGATAAAACATTGATTCATGTCTAAGGATGTAGTTACATTACGCCTCATACTTAATGCAATTGTCTGTTAGCAAATTTAATACCGGAGGCTTGATGATAACTCTGAGAATTTTCATGCATAGATGTGCCTGGATGCATGTCTATGTACTTTGTCGTATGCCCAATTAAATCTCACCATATTTACCATGTCATGTATATGCATTGTTATGCCTTTCTATATTTGTTAATTGCCCGACCGTAATTTGTTTACCCAACATGCTTTATCTTATGGGAGACACCTCTAGTGAACTGTGGGACCCCGGTCCAATTCTCTTACCGAAGCACCATCAGCATTTGTGCTTAATCGTTTGCAACACTTTCCACTGATACTGCTTAACTTTTTGTTACAGCTGTGTTTGATTGGACACCTCACTGCTTGCTTGGGAGCAGCATTGGTTTGTGTTGTGTGTGTCTTGGTTGGCGCCGAATCCTCGGTGTTGTTTCGCATCACATTTCGCTGTAGCTCATCAACTCAATGCTTCTTGGCTCCCACGGTTCGATTCAACCTTGGTTTCTTTTTCAGGGAAAACTTTTCACCTTCTTCATCATAGTCTTCCTCTTAGCAACCGCGGCTTGCACTAGGCACGCATCAATACCCCTCAAATGCTCAAGTTGTGTGACTTCACAACCACACACAATGATTTCCATGCACACCTATTGCCCACTACACATGAGAATTTTGAAATTAAACCTTGCTTTTTACTAAATCTCTTGTCATGAGTAGATCACTTTCAAAGAATTAGATGTCGCTGTTTATCTTAATTTTTAAGAACTATGTAGTCAAAAGTATAAGGATGTATATGGTGATATTATAAAATTGAAATTGTTTTCTCATTAAGAGAAGAGCTAAAGACGGGTTGCTATCTTTGCCTAAGAATAGTATTATTCAAGGACTAAATGCAAGGATGTTTTTATTGGTAGATATTATCCTCCAGCTAAAAATATCTTTGAGAAGCAGCATAATGAATTTTAAGCAATTAGATAATGAACATGTTGCTCAAGCATGGCAGAGAATCTTTGGTGAAGAATTGCCCAACCCATGGACTGACTACTTGGATGATCATCCAAACCTTCAATGCAGGACTAAATTTTTCTGGAATTTATTGATTCACCATTGGGAGGTACCTTATGTCCATCACTTTGGGTGCTACAAACTTCTTGATGATAAGATGATAAATTACTCTGAATGATTCTGTTGAAGAGCTCCACAAGGTAAGAAGGTAATTTTCTGAAGAAACCTCCTCCTTGAGTGATAAGTGATTGATGTGATTATGTCTATGCTTGTGAATGGTGGATCTAATGTTGATCCTAATAATGTTCATTTAGCTTCATTGGTTGCTCAAGAAGAAATGTTGATGTGAATTTAAAATAATACCAACAACAATGAGGAACAATTCTGGTAATAACTATAAGCCATATCCTTCTGCTAATGGTAATGGTTATGGTAATTCGTATGGTAGATATGAGGAACAGATGCTAGAAATTGAAAAAAACTTTGTGCAATCACAATATGAGCAAAAATCAATTGTTTACTAAACTATGAATGATCAATCTACCTTGTTGAAAAATATAGGAAGTCAACTTGAAAACTTGAATAGGGAGATTTCTGGTCTGCAAACTAAAATTTCAAATGCTGAAACCCGAATCTCATACATGTCCGCAGCACAATCCTCTTTAATTAATAAAATGGCTGCTAAACCCGAGGATATTGATAATAAGATTACTGCAGCAAATGTCATCCAAGTTAGAATTAATGAGAATATAAGATTATGGCTGAACATATGTTAGGTGGGATAGAGAAGAAATGAAAAACTAGCTAAAGAGGACACCCTGCACATTTCATCCAATGAAAATTGCATTTCTTCGACATATGTGTATATCCAACAACCTAAACCATTATATCCTCAAATCACAATGCTATATAGCTGCAAGAAAAGAAAATCATTTCAAACAATAAATCATAGAGTAATACGTCAGTTTCCACATTATAGCATATAATTGCATGACTCACATTCATAAACAGGGTGACATCAATATATAATGTCAACAGATAACAAAACTTGCTAAGTCCTAATGCTAGTACTATAAATTTGGCTCTTACAAAACACATTACAAATGCTCTCACAAAAGCCAGAGAAGAGAAACTAAAACTTGAAACTTCTATTCCTAGAAAGTTAGAAGATGTTGGGAGCCCATTAAGATGAGGGTCAATGATTTTAATTGTAATGCTTTATGTGATCTTTGGTGCAAGTATTTCTGTTATGATGCCTCAGAAAGTCTATGATATGCTTGACTCGCCACCATTGAAGAATTGTTAGTTTGATGTTAATTCAACATAATGCTAAAAAGAAACCTTTGGGGAACGTTGATAATATATTATGGTTAACAATAACCTGTCCCCGTTGATTTTGTTGTTCTGGATATTGAATGCAATGCATCTTGTCCTATTATATTGGAAGACCTTTTCTTCTGGAACCGTTGGTGCTACTATTGATATGAAGAAGGTAATATTAAATATCAATTTCTCAAGAAAGGTAGCCCTCTTTTCAAAAAAGCTGAAATCCATTCATTTGTTTATGATTTTTTCCTATGCAACGTTCATGTTTCCTCCATCTCTGTGAAATACTTGAAATACACTTTCTGCGCCTAGCTAGGCGTTAAAGAAAAAAGCTTATGGGAGACAAACCTATGTTTACTAAGTTACACTTTGTTTTATATTTCCAGGCCCAGTTGTTTACTACTGTAGCAACTCTCCTTATCATGTTTTAAAGCTATAAGTCCTCTAGAAAGGTCTTACTAGATTTGGATTATCACGTGAGATGATTTCTTTGCTGTCACGAATCTGGGCCTAATTCTTTGTAAAACTCCGAAAATTATGCCAATTTACTTGAGTGATCCCTCAGATATAAAATGGCTCATTTGTTTGAGTTTTTCCATTTGAGCAAGTCTGGTGCACCTTAAAATAGTCTTTACGAAATGTTCTGTTTTGACAGATTCTGCCTTTATTTCGATTGCCTCTTTTGCTATGTTGATAGAATTTCTTTGATCCATTAATGTCCAGTAGTTTATGCAATGTCCAGAAGTGTAAATAATGATTGTGTCACCTCCGAACATGCCGGGGCTGTGCACTAACCCTCTAATAAGTTTGCTTGAAGTTTGGTGTGAAGGGAAGTTTTCAAGGATCAAGAGAGGAGTATGATATACTATGATCAAGAGAGGAGTGAAAGTTTTAAGCTTGGGGATGCCTTCGTGGTTCATCCCTGCATCAAGATGATAAAAGCCTAAGTTTGGGGATGCCCAAGGCATCCCCTTCTTCATCACAACATCATCGTGTGTTCCTCCTCTGAAATTGTTATTTTATCTCAAATACATCTTATACTTTGGTTGGAGCGTCTGCTTATTTTTGTTTTTGTTTTGTTTGAATGTTGGATCCTAGCATTCACCGTGAGAGGAGACACGCTCCCATTACAGCACGTATCAAACATGTCCTAGGGTTTCACTCATAATGTTCAAGGCGAAGTTTCTTTCTGCACTGTTATATGGTTGAATTGGGAAATGCTACATGTAGTAATTCTGCAAATGTCTTGGATAATGTGATATTGGCAATTGTTGTGCTTGTGCTCATGTTTCTTGCATCATATACTTTGCACCCATTAATGAAGAAATACATAGAGCTTGCTAAAATTTGGTTTGCATATTTAGTCCCTCTAAGGTCTAGATAATTTCTAGTATTGAGTTTTGAACAACAAGGAAGACGGTGTAGAGTCTTATAATGTTTGTAATATGTCTTTTATGTAAGTTTTGGCTTCTGCACCTGGCTCATCCTTGAGTTTGTTTGGGCCAAACTCATATGGCCTAAACCTTGTATCGAGAGGGGAATACTTCTCATGCATTCCAAATCCTCGAGCCAACCACTATGCCATTCGTGTCCACCATACCTACCTACTATATGGTATTTCTCCTCCATTCCAAAGTAATTGCTTGAGTGCTACCTTAAAATTCCATCATTCGCCTTTGCAATATATATCATGGGACAAAATAGCCTTAAAACTATCGTAGTATTACAGGTAAGACACAGACCATTCCTTGATAAGTTGCTTGTTTGAAGTAGCAGAACCATGGCTTAACAGAGTCGCCTATCAACTACTTTGTTGAATATCATGGAGCACATGCATGTCCGCCTTATCCTAAGTAAGAGGATCACCACCTAAGGCTGGAGTGTGATGTGACATTGTTAGAGAAGAACATTGGGTCGCCAACTAAAGCCATGAATCACGGAAGTTTCAGCTTTGGACATATATCCTCAATCTCATAAGAGAACACTAATTGATGCTTAAGCAATAAAGAGGAGTCCATTATCTGCTGTCCATGTTGTCCCGGTATTAGCAGCATTGGTATAATCAAAATAGAAAATCCAAATACATATTTTCTCCTGACCTTGTACAGCAGCACATGAGAAAATTTCTTATTACTTATTGAACATGTGTATTAAGTATGATCCTGTGATCCAAGCTATAGACTAGTGGGAATGATGTACTTTGATAAAGGATTAATTTCATATCAATGCCTGGCGCATTGTGACTTAGGTTTTGCTAGAAAGAGAGGGCAAGTAGATCTGGTTTAGTAAAAGTACTCTGACGATTATGAAAACAGAAGAAGGAGAGATTCACATCTTTTTGTCCCAATTTCCTTGCAGGAGTTGTTTAGGTTATTAGCACACATGCAGTCCTGGGACTTGGTTTTAACCCATCCCACATTTACAAGTGACACTTCCCACACAACTCTAGCTTTCCTTAATATATCTTGGACTCTGGAATTTTCTATTCTTCTGGATAGTAGGCCTTCTCTAAAGAACTTCTGCATCATATTCTGTTGAGTTCACTGGGTGCTTATAAGTTTATAGCTTTAGATTAATATTGAATCAGATTACAGGTGTCCCAATTGCTGATATTTATCTGAGAGCCTTTATTTATGTCACAAAATTCTATATTGCATGTGGATACGAGTAGTTGGGGCTAGTTCATTCGATGATCAAAGACTAGTTAACTCGTTTAGTGCAATCCGTTAAAACCTACTTCACATCACGCCCTGAGGTGATCCTGATACATCATATAAACTCTCCATATGCCGCTTAAGGTCTTACCATCTCATTAGTCCCAAATTAAATGATTTTGCATCAATCACATCCATGAGATTTTCATCTGAAGACATAGTAAATAGATCTGTAGGTTTCTAAATGTTTTAAATTCATTTGTGATCCAAATTCTATGATTCAAATTGCTATTTTAGCGCCCTGAGAATATATTGTCGAGTGCTTTCGCCTTTTGAATAAGATATCTATCAAAGTCATATTTGATAATTTATTTTTATTCTTTCAGAGGGAGGATATGTAGAGTTATCTCAGGTAAATCACATACCACTGCTTTCTATTTTTAGGTGCACTAATCAGCACGCGAACAACAGCCTCGATGGGAGTAGCCCCCCAGGCCACACCACACTGCACTGTGGGTCTACTTATTTAGCATCCTTTTGCCACTAGATTTATGAACTTTCTCATAGATTTTTATATTTTTACTGGGCACATCATGGTCTTGATGGGAGTAGTTCCCCGAGGGGCTATGAAATTAAATTTTGGATCATCAATAGGCTCTCATTTTTATATTGTCATACTCGAAATTTTATTTTTCCAAAGTAACCCCCGAGCATTTGATCAAATTTGTATTTTGATCAAAGGCTCCAAGAGTAGTCAAATGATTTACCCTGTCGCTGTTTTCTCTTTTATTTTTCTGTTTATATCTTCCTTTGTCAAATCTCTTCATCCTATCAATAATTGGACGCTCGCCTTTAGGGTCCATTGTTTCCACCACGTTGACACGTCATGTGAACACACGTCCTCCGTTTCAGCGCACGTATTTGCACGCTCGTTCCATTCCTTTTCCTGTAACATCTTTCATCTCTTTGTATTCACGAGATCCTTTTTCACCACACGATTTCTTCATCCAATCTGCACTGCTGTCTAATCCATATAAACCTTTCAACCTCTGGGCCCATTCTTCGCTTGCACAAGACATCCTGTTCCCCTCTCTGCAAAACTTCCCTCGCGCCCAACTCGTTTGGTCTTTCTGCACGCCTGTTAAATGCTTTTGTCCATCATTATGATGCCACTAATGACATGACAGACTCTGCCACAAGATCGCCCATCTATCTGGTACACGCCATGGACTGGGAGGAGCCGGGAGGAGAGGTCTAAGGTCACGAACTGTGACCCGACCTTCTCGAAGGTTTCAAGATCACCAAGAAGCCTGGGTTAGTTAGAGCCTAGTGAAGAAAGCTACCCGCCCTCCAATGGGCACTGTGTAAGTTTAATGGACTATCCAGACCATAATATCCGCCCATTCATCCTTTTCTTCATGGATTGCTTTTTGTTCTAAGGTCTAACCCTGTCACCTCATTTTCAAACTCAGAATCTTCCATATTTATTTCAGTTACTTCCTCTCGCGAAGCCTTCCTGGCTGCCTCACTATAATTAGTTATGGAAGCGCATTTTCTTCTGCTTCATTTTTACTGTATTTGAGAAAGCGTACCAAAAAATTCTTCCTCTGTCCACCGTCAATTCATTTATGTCAACTCCCCACTCCGTTCAAGGGTGGCGTAAAGGTATAAGAGACGAGGAAAACTCAGATGCGCGAGAGACAATATCCTCTGTTTCATGGTGATTAGAAATTTTCTGTCGCTGTTTGGGGATGGCAGAGGCTACCGAAGAAGAAAGAGCTTCGACTGAAACCTTGATGACTCGCATCCGCGAGCTGCAAAATACTCGCGCAACAGTTGTCGTGCATCCATTATAGTGTATTTCCTAAAGAGTTCGCTCTTTCAAGCTCGCAAATTTCTCTTTGGAAATATACCGGCGACGAAGACGTGGATCGGGTGTTAGATTTGGAGGTGAAGGACTTGGAAAAACTTGTCCGAAAATTTCATCGTCAGCAAAAAATATTCTATCCCTTCTTCTTGTCGCATAAACCATTCAGCTTCGCCCATGCACTTCCTAAGGTAAACTTTGTCGCGTAATTTCTTGCCTTGCTTTTGCATTGTGTGCTCCTTCCCATATTCTTCCTCTTTTTATATCACAAGACCACCCAAATCTTGTTTCACTTCCTCCTCTTCCCAAGGTGTAGAAGGCTCAAGAAAGGGCCGTTATCCCTGATGATAACCAAGAGGCCCCCTCTTTTGTGAACGAACCGCAGATTCTAAAAATCATGGATTCCACAAAGGACGCTCGCTCTGGCTGCACGTATCGCGCCTCAATCTCCTCCTCTTGTCAAGTCTCCAAAGAACAAGGAAGAGGATGATGTCGAAGACTTTGACTTCTAAACTAAGAGTCAACTGTTTGTAGTGCCATACTTTATGATCCGTAGATCTCGACCCTTATCAGAAGTCCTTTTTCTATCTTTTTCTCTTGTGGTTTAATAATCGTATCTATTCATATTTATATTGTCTGACATTTTACTTAGTGATGAGGAAGAGGTACCAACCGTCGATGCATGTCTAACGAGTACGCTACATACATTAGTTGCTCCTGAGACGTTTTATTGAAGGAGAAGAAACTTCGCCTCCTCACGTAACGTTGAGTAACGTTACTCCTCCTCTTCAAGCCCCCCAAGCCTCCTCAGAACAGAAAAGGGCGAGACGGAGTTCATCCTTGTTTCATCTAATTGAGTAGCTCCTCTAACCTTCTCTTGGAAAGCCTACTCCTTGTCATTGTTTATGTTTTCTTTTGTTGGTTTCCATGTACCATTATATTTTTCTCATACCGCCATTTTCCTATCCCCCTTTTTTTGTCACTCTCTTGGATAAAGTGATCTTCTTCAGATTAGTACCAAATTTATTTTGACGTGATTATGCTAGTAAAGCCGAAGGTAATGCTTTACTCCTGTTTCTTCTTTGCTCCTTTTGTTGTCGAGATTTTTAACTATATTTATCTTCTTTGCCAGAAAAACTGAAGCCAATGAACGCGCCAACACACTTGCTCAACAATTAGAGCAAAGTGAACAAACACAAAAAGGCTGAGCGATGTCACAGCTCGAGCAGAGAATGAGGCCAAGGTCATGGCCGCCGGTGTCGAAGATCTCCTAAGAGACTTCATGATGCCGAAACTTCGCCGAGCGAATATATAACTGGCCAATCTGCCAAGGGTTAGCTTCACCTTAAGCATAAGGACCCAAAATCGTCGCTTTGTCTGTAAGTATCCACCCCAATTCAAATCTTTTGGATCTTCTTTCCTTTACTCGTTTGTTGCTAAATGGATGTTCATTGTTGCAGCTAGAACGGCTTAAGAATATGAGCTTGAAGATCCCGATAATGATCCTCTGCTGACGCCGTTTCATTCCTCGAGTTTCACGGGACTGGCACGCTGGCTAGGTCGATTTGCTTAGGCAGATCATGGCTCTTCCTATTTCTTTCCAAAGAAAGAGGAACCCGCAACTTTCCTTGCTCTTGTCAAGTGCTTTAATCCTCCCGAAGATCTCGGGCTGAAGCTCATGAAAACCTTAAGGTTGCCGTTGAGAGCACCGCGTTGTCTCTGTCGCCGATACCAACAAACTATTGACTGACTAAGGCGTTGGAAGCGACACGATCAAATTGGAGCAACCAAGTGGCTATCCTTGGTCAAGGAAGTATAAACCCTACCACGAAGAAAATCCTCGCGTATTCTAAAGTCACTGTTTGCCTTCTGATCTAGAAGGTTCACGAGGTCGAGGTTCAGTTGCATGCCTCGTCTTTTCTATTTTTTACTTTCTTTACTTCTTTGCTATTGTTTCACAGAACAAATTTTGGCTTACAATTACCTCATTAGTCCCTTAGGAGAACTTTCTTTGTAATGATGAGAACCTTTAGAAGTGCTAATGAAATTCCTCTGCATGTCATTGTCCGAAGATTTTATTTTCCAATTAATATTTGATAATTATTCGACCAATCCTTGCTCTCCTAATGCTGCTCCCAGATTCTCTTGGTCGAAGAAAGTAGAAAACCATGACAATTTCCCGTGAAGGTCCCTCGTGCACACCTTTGCTCAAGATTTGCAAGAACTTCGACAAGAACTTCAATCCATGAAGAAACAATCGCTAAAACTCATGGAACAAAGTCGAGAATCTTCTCAGAGGGAGGAAATTGCGCTCCAACAAGCTCAAGATGCCATGACTGAGAAAAATGCTGCTGTTGCTGAAGCTGCTGCAGCTACGTCCCGAGAAAATTCTATG